>JAUJYN010000023.1:894806-1023287 GCA_030737835.1 Acorus gramineus
TCTCAAAAAAAAAAAACAATCACAGGGAGGTTGTCACATAATTGTTTACTTTATAAAGTAGCACTATTTTCTCTGTTTCTTGGAAATGCCAGGCCTTCAGGTTTTTGTCATGAGCATGCTTTTCCGTGGTTCTACTTCAAAGATTCTTTCACTTTCTTTTGAGCTTATTTTTTGGTTTTGCAGGAGTGGGGGTGTTGTAGGCTTGGCCATGGCTTGCTCAAATACATTTGGGCTTGTAACAGGTGCATTTCTTCTTGGTTTTGGATTAAGTGAAATTCCAAAGAGCATTTGGAGAAATGCCGATTGGAACAATCGTCAAAAAGTTCTCTCTCACAGGGTTGCTAAGATGGCTGTGAATCTTGATGATGCCCATCAAGAGTTCTCAAATGCAATTGTGGTATGTCTAGTCTTTGCATTTGAAGGTTTATTATTGTTATTCTTAGAATATTCGAGGAACCCGAGTTTTACCATACTGATGATGTCTTACATAATTTTTGACCTGTTGGGGACATACACATGAGCATGTGTTTGTGGATGTGGTATGAAGAAAATAGTCTTGAAAACATTTCCTTACCATAATGCTAGATATTTTTGCAATGAGCTCAAGTATTGTCTTAACTTTATATTATAAATTGGATTATCATGTATCATATATGTAATTTTTGGTGTATCATAGAAGACAATAGAGCTGGTTTCATCTTCCCAACTATTGCTTGTACATTGCATTTGAAGTAGTTGTTTATGTCGTCTTAATGTCAATTTTTGTCATTTTCAGGGAGTTTTCTCCCAATTGCAATTCTTGGAGGTTCTTGATGGTGTCATCAAAGCTTTTTAAGTTAGTTTCCAAAATTTTTTAGTTGTATTAATACGTGGTGGTGGTGACTGTGGTGGTGGTGGTGGTGACTGTGGTGGTGGTGTGCAGTGGCGGAGGGGGGGAGAGAGAGAGAGAGAGAGAGAGAGAGAGATGGAATGCATGTATATGGAGGTGGGGTTATAGTAAACAGAAAATGGCTGTGGTGGGGTTAAAAAGGTGGTGGGGAGCCGTAAAATTGTCGTGGGAGCATCCTTTCCCTTATTTGAGTAGGCTATTTTGGCTTGATTCTTATCCATAAATTCCTTTGGACCATGAATCTTTTAATACTTTTTTATGTGAAGAAAATATTGGCCAAAAATAAATAAATTATGGACTGTAGGAATGAGAACTTGAATGGCGAATGTTTGTTCATCATACACGGGCCATAAATTATGGACTCATGGTTATGTATGTGCAATTTGTATCCTGTATAACTTCTTTTTTAATCTTTTTAACAAGTTGAGCACTTTCATCTTGTGATATGTTTGACATGTTGAGAACTTTCATCTTGTGATCTTTTTGACATGTTGAGCCCTTTCGTCTTTTCCACTTCTTTTCTACATGTTACCTGCATTCTCCAGTTGTCACTGCTATGCTGACTTTGTCCTATCGAATCATAAATTAATAGATCCTTCATCTATAAGCATATATTGTATTCTCTTATTTGTTGACTGTATAATTTGAATGACATCATTTTTCTCTAAAACAAAAAATTATCCTTCAGTGTCTGACTATTGGTAGTTTCTATCAGGTTGCCCAGGCAACATCTAAACAGATATCAAAGCGAGACTCTCTAAGACCCTATATGGATGTTATTGATGACATGTTGCTTCAGATGGTATGTCCCCTCATTGCATAGAAAATTTAGATATAAGCAATTCATTTTTAGAAGAAGACGTTTTTTTTGTCTATTTCCTTTTCTCATTAATTTTAATTCAATCTCATTTAGTTCAGAGAAGATCCATCCTTTAAACCCTCAGGTGGGAGACTAGGAGAAAATGATATGGACTATGATACGGATGAGAAATCAATGGCTATGCTTAGACGTCAACTCAAAAGAGCTAGGGAGGAGTATTATCGTTACAAAAGGTATGCCTTGATTTTGGAGCTCTTTTATACATTTTAAATTATTCATCTTTGGACCATTGTGGAGAACTTATAAGTTCTTTAATTATTTTGGATGATATTGTCTCCTTTTTTCTTCTTTTTTGAAATAAATATAGGAGAGTTTTATTGAAAAGAAACTCTCGAATAGAAGTAGACGAGGGTTCTCCTTACATTAGAAAAGAGAAAAGGAGAAGAAAAGAGACAAAATGAAAGGAAAATACAAGAAACCAAGAAAAATTCTCGCTCAACTCCTGCCAAACCAATTACCCCCCATGATCGAAGAAATTGTTCCTTCTTCCAAAATAAATGTGACCCAATCGTGAAGAAGAGAGGACGCCTATGTATTTTCGAAATACACTCTTATGTTGGAAAAGGCATTCATTTTGCGTGATCCAAATACTCCAACAAACCGCATGAGGAACCAACCATTGAAACTTGGCTAAATTACTTCGATCACCTCGCATTCGTCTCTTTCGAAACCACCTCCACATTCCTTCAAGATTAGTGAAGGAAAAACGAGAGCCAAGAGCCTCACCTACCTTCTCCCAAATCTTAACACTAAATGGACATTTAAAGAAAAGATGCTCTCTTGTTTCATCCTCCGAACCACAAAATTCACAACTTATATTTCCATCGTTAGCCCATTTTGCTCGATTAACCTTTGTGAGGATTTTGTCAAGGGAGAGAATCCATATAAAACACTGAATCTTCAAAGAGGATAGAGAAACCCGTATCAGGCGCTCGAAATGTGCAGATAATAGGTCCGGGTTGAAAATTTTATTGAGCCTTCTATAAAACGAATGCACTGAAAAACCGGATCGAGGATCCCACTTTCATATCACCGTATCCTCCTCCAAATTCAAATTCACCTCTTAAATAGCCGCGAGAAGAGAGAGAAATTCCCCGGCTTCGATATCATTAAGGCTTCGTCTTACGCGTGGAACCCGAATAATAGATTCCTCCCCACACGTGAACGAATCATATAAGATCCTCCTCATTGAGGGCAATCTGAAAGAAATTTGGGAAAAGAGAAGCCACAGATGTTCCTCGCAACCAATTGTCCTTCCAAAACCGGGTTTCCACCCCATTTCCGGGTCAGAAATGAATATCCTCCTTAATCTCTTCGACTATATCAATAATGTCCTTTCACACTTTTGAGAGAACAACTCTTGGACGGGGGGGGGGGGGGGGGGGGGGGGGGGTAAGGGAGAGCCTTGTACTACCCAAATAGTATTTTTCCATGAATAACTTTAGACCTCAAAGAGTCCGGAGAGGCGAACAACCTCCATAACCATTTGCCCAAAAGAGCCATATTCATTTTTTGAAGATCAAGAACTCCCATTCCGCCATCGTTCTTGGATCTACAAATAAGGTCCCATTTTGCCAGATGTGGCCTATTGCTCCCTACTTTGGCACCATTCCGAAGAAACCATCTTCGAATCTTCTCATCTGTTCGAGAATACCACAAGGAACTTTGAAGATAGAAAAGAAATAAAGAGAAAGGCTAGTGAGCACTGCTTTGAGAAGAACAAGATGACCTCTCATACTCAGGGGATTGTCCTTGCAACCATCAAGTTTTTTTAATCAAATTTGCAACTAAGAGGTTCCCAATCTCCTTTTGAGAGACTTCACGTATAAAGAGGTAGCCCAAGATACTTGATTGAAATTCTGACGCACCACAACCCATTCTTGCTGCACACTTGAGCACCTCCTTAGATGGTATGTTAATACCCACCAAAGTGCTTTTGGAAAAATTCATCTTGAGACTGGAAACAAACTCGAGCACCTCCTCAGATGGTATGTTAATACCCACCAAAGTGCTTTTTGAAAAATTCACCTTGAGACCGGAAACTAACTCGAAACAGTTGATTATGAACTAGAATCCGACCAAGTTGCTTGCTCTTTCATTACAAAGGAGGATAGTATCATCGGCGTATTGAATATGTGTGATACGGGACCCTCTCAAAACTTCAATATCATGAATCCGTCCACCTTCCACCGCCTTGCTAATCATTCTGCTAAGCAGATTTGCCACAAGGATGAAAATGAGAGGAGATAAGGGATCCCCTTGTCGAAGCCCCCTCCCTGAATCAAAATATCAAGCCGCTTTTCCATTAATAAGAACCCGACATACAAACCCCACCAATACATTCCATCAACCATTGTTGGTGACAAATTTGATGATTTCGAAATTGTCGTTTTAGATTTTGTCTTTGCCAACAAAATAAAACTCTTACCTATTCTTGGTTGAAAGTGGTAGCACGAGGTCGATCCCACAGGGAGGCTATTGAAGCAAACGAGTAAAAATAAAAGATTATCAATTCTCAGCAAAAATTTTTAAAAACAAAATATCAATGATTGATTTAAGAAAACTATTATAAAAGCTAAAGTTGAAATCAATATATAAAAAAGATCACCAAGGATTGAAAATCCCCCTCACAAGTATCATGATAATTCTTTCTTTTGCATTTAATGAAAAGAAAATCTTTCTTGTTGATTTGTTAGAGAAATCAAGGCTGATTTAATTGAAGATTTTGTTGATTTGGTGAATCATATCTAGAAGTTTTGATGAATCTTTGGATGTTAATTCCTTATCTAATTTATAACCTGCCAAATTTATATCCTATCAAATTAAAATACTGCCAATTTTAAATTTATGAATTTTAAAATATGGCTCCACATGAAAAAAATATGATTATGCATATTAAATGTATAAATATTGTCAATGTGTGCAAAATATGCTTTGAATATAAAGAGCAAGAAACTTCCCTAATAAATATGTAGAAATGAATTAATTGCATATGGAAATGTTTTAAAACAACTGTGAAAAACATATGAAAATATGTTCTTTTGAACATCTAACAACCACCATCTCCACTTAAGCGACAATCCATAATCTTCTACCACTTTCCAGAGGAAATCCCAACGAACGGAATAGTATGCTTTCTCAAAATCAAGCTTACAAAGAAAGCCTTTCTGCTTGTCTTTATGTGCCCCGGACACACATTCTTGTGTGATAAGAAAACCGTCAAGGGGTATCGTCCTTGTATGAATGCCGATTGACTTCCATCAACTAAGTCCGCTATAACTTTCCTGAGACGGTTCGCCAGTATCTTAGCAATGATCTTGTACGAGCCATTCAAGAGATTTTTAGGCCGAAAGTCTCCAATAGCTTTTGCACCGCCCTTCTTTGGAATAAGAGTGATAAAAGGGGCATTGAGGCAAGCACAGCCCTGGTGACATTCATAAAATTCATTCATCATTTCCACCACATCCGCCTTCACCACATTCCAAAAGGCTTGAAAAAACTTCAATGTAAACCCATCTGGATCAAGAGCTTTATCCCCATCCAATTCGAACACTGCCACCTTTATCTCCTCTTCACCGAAGGGTAAGTCAAGGTCCTCACATTGAGCCGGGCTAAGATGACAAAAATTAGCGTCATTCCAATCGGGGAGCCAAGAATTGTCTTTTTGAAAAAAATATTTGAAATGGCTAACAATAATTTCTTTCAATTTTCTTTTTGGCCTCTATGCGCACGTCACCACTCAAAATAGAATTTATCGAGTTCTGTTTCCTTCATGCATATTGGCAGTTCCATGGAAGTTTTTTTTTACTTTGTGTTTCCATCAGCGGCTTTAAGCCCTATCACTCTTGATCGTTGATGCCATGATTCCTCCTCCTGCCGGAAAACCACCATGAGATCCTTTTTAGATTTCTTTCTTTCATCTATCTCAAGCGGAATGAGCTCTCTGCCTTCTTCCACCTTGTCCCATTTACTTATTGTCTCTTCCAAATCAGCCTTTTGAGCGTGCTGAGCAATAAGGGCCTCCTTATTCCATTCTATCAAACGTTTCTTGAGAATTTTTAGTTTGCTTGCCAACTTTTGAGCCCCTTTGCCTTCCCCATCCGCCGAGGACCACCAAGATGTCACCTTGTTCCGGAAATCATCTTCCAAGAGCCACCAATTCTCGAACCTGAAATGTTTTGGATATCTTTGTTCATTTGGTGAAGAGAGGAGGATCGGGATATGATCCGAACAAGAACGTACCAATCCATCAAGATGAGATAGGGTAAAGAGAGCATCCCAAGCCGAGTCCACCAAACAACGATTAATCTTGGACATGGTTGGATGTTCTCTCAAATTACTCCAAGTGAACTTATGATTTGAAAGAGGAATCTCAATCAACCCAACATCCAATATCCATTCACGAAAATCTCTCACCGCCCTTAGAGACAAAGATTGGGAACTTCCCTCCTCAGGAGATAAGGTAGTGTTGAAATCCCCCATAAACACACCACGGAAAGTCCCAAAAAGCCTGGATGGCATTCAGCTCTTCCCATAATGAAGGACGAGCACTCGGTTCTGTTGGACCATACACTCCAGTGAAAATCCACTTCTGTCCAGGCTTGCCGCAGTTGTTTACAGATACTGAAAAGGAACCAATCTAATGACCAACCTGGTTCCACTTGCTGCCTCTCCATCCGACAATAATTCCGCCTGATGCACCGTTTGCAGGGAGATGAATAACCTCACTGAGAGAGAATCCCCCCATCTGCCTCAACAAAACAGGTTTCAGTTATGCCATCTTAGACTCTTGTAAACAGGAGACATCAATCCCATGCTTTTGTAACAGACCTTTCACAGCCTCCCTCTTTCTTGGGTCTCCTAGACCCCTAATATTCCATGAAAGAACTTTGAGAGCCTGAAGAAACCCTCAACTAGTTTGAATAACAATCCGCCAAGACGTCCTCCTTTTCTGTTCCTCTTTTAGCCTTTTATCCACAGGAACCCCAGCCCAACTTGCTGCTAAGAAGGCTGGCCAACTCCCTGTTTGCTTTACGTGGCTTCTTTGCTTTCTTTTTTTCATTGATTTTACGTTCCCCACTTCTGACTGTGTCCATCTTTATCTCTTGTTGGCTGTTCCTATGAGAGACTTCCGCGATCTTCAAATATCGAAGAAACGAGATTGAGGTGTTTCCCAAAGTAAATCACAATTCCCCAGCTTTCGCAATCTTCTCCAGGTCCTCCCAGATCCGATCAGATTTATTTAAAGTTCTGAATTGGTCTGACGAAGATGACCGATGAGGAAACTCTGGACATAAAAGCAACCAAGACCATCTGTGGGCTTCAACTCCACGAACATCCCTGGACAAACTTGCCTCGACAAGGATTTGATGATCTGATCGGAACCTCAATGAAACTACTTCCACCAGAGGCAGAACATCATCAATTATGAAGGTGACCTTTCGGGAGTTGGCCGGAAAGAAACAAGATCTGAACGGATCCGATTAAAAGCCCGTGAAACAGTGGGATTAAAGCGGATATGGCCCACTTCAAATGATTTAGCGTTAGAATGGATAAATGGATTCACACTAATGTCCGGCCCATTTGACTCCTCTATAATTGGTTTGGAATCTAAGTCCCCAGAATCAACAGTGAAAAGAGGACTAGACGTTTCCACCAAATCGGCGCCACCCAAAGGCCTAAAATTAGATCGCTCCTGATCAACCACGTCGTGGCTTGATAATATCCCAAATCATTGGCCTCTGATTGAGATCTTGGAAAAGAAACTGAAACAGCAAGTTCCCCATTTTCAGAACGAGCAGCTGGACGTGAGACATTAAAATCAACATTTCCTTTATTAGGGAAAGGACCATTCAAAGCATCAGCTGTCTCAGAGCCAAGAATAGCTGGTTGTGTAACTTCCCTTGCATGAACCAATCCACGAGAGATTTTTGAATTTCGAATGTTCCCTTATGCGACCCAATTTACGAGAGATAATTTTCTTCCTCCCATGCATCACCAACTGCCACGTGTCACACTCGCATCGATTCGAAACAACCCGGATCGGCAACGATCCGACTCAGTTGAGTCAGAGGAGGGCGACGACTCGCTGATCTTCTTCTTCAGTGGGACCGACTGAAGGTGGCCCTCTGGCACCTCAGACTGTGGGACCCTCAAAATATTGCTTTTTAAAGCATCGGCATACGATTTCTTGCTTGAGAACGATCGGTCAATGGACACATCCACCCACACTTGACAGTCTCTCGCGGTAACCAATGCCTTCCTCGGGATAGGTCTCCCATGAACAGTCCGAACCTCCGCCCTAGAGATTGGGAAAACTTCCCCCTCCTGAATGATTTCTGAGGTCGAGATCAAGTCCCCGAAAGTGTTGATCTCCCAACGTAGGGAAAGAAGGTCCCTCCAAATTAAAGGTTGGCCCCAAATGGTAACAATCGATTGACTACGCTCCTGTATCACTTCACCTGTAACAACTTTCCATGGCGAGAATTCTAGACAACCTCCCTGCATACGAAGGAGCCTCTCTTTTAGCACCAGGTTCTTGGCCACTATGTTGTGGAGGGAGATGAGAACAGATGAAGGGCTGAGGCTTTTGATCTGCCAGCGATAGATGCCCTTCCATTGTCCACGCAAACTCCGTTCAGTTGTTTCGATCTGCATAGGAACCGAACCTGTCCAAATACCTATCACACTACGAATAAGCAGAGCTTCCTTGCGGTGCATTTTCCTTGTCCAAGGAATCTCCACAGAGTGAGAGATGTCCACAAGAGAAAGAGATCGTTTCTCGTCTTCCAAAATGGATTCTGACAAGCCGTCCCTCCCCTTATACAACACCTTCATTTTGCAATTGAAATTTTGATGCCCTAACCGCTTGCATGATCTACACCGAACTGGTTCTCTTCAATCCTTCCTCCAGTGGCCTATATCCAAACATCTGAAACATTGATTTGGTTTCAGTCTTGGGCGAAACCATCCCGATTGCGATGACGGCAATCCTCTCCTTCCCAAACCACCCCTCATAGGATCAAGAGGTATCCCAGGGCTAGCCTGAGTGCATCCTTGTTTCCTATTTGGGGAGGAAGATGAGAAAGGAGGAAGAGAGCCACCCCTAACAGGATCAAGAGGTATCCCAGGGCTAGCCTGAGTGTATCCTTTTTTCAGGGGAGGAAGATGGGAAGGGAGGAGGAGAATCGCCCGTAGCCATGATCACATCACTGATCACGGAGAAAAAATGAATATCCTACTCACATGCAGTAATCGATCAATCCTTCACGATGAGTACTGATGGAGAAGATCGGGAACTCTAGAGAGAGAGATTCTCCTTGAGCAGTACAAAATGTTATTTCCTCATTTTCATCTGGTGTCTACATTTATTATCTCTGGTGACAATTTAGTTTGATGATAGACATCACTATGAGGAAAGTTTAAAATCACTGATTTTGGTACTGCACCCTGAAATCATGCATAATAGATTCATCTAAAGTTAAATTTTTTTATGACAGCATACTGAATAATATTATCCAAAAGGCAATATTTGAAATGAAATCACTTTTCCAGATGCAATATTCAATCCATTTCTTTTGTACTACTCCTTGGGCCCGTTTCCCCTTCATATTTTCCCTTTTCTTCAACTCGTCCATCAATTAATAAAAAGGTGGACGCTATAAGGAGGCTAATAATCTGTCAAGGGAGGTATCGTGCAACCGATCACATCCCCCCTTGCTTGGAAAAAGTAGATGAAACCCTGTTTCAGAATATGGTTTAACCAACATGAAAAAACCTGGCGAAGACAAGTGGAAGCAAGAAAAAAGGCAAAAAAAGCAAATGAATAAGTAAAATCTTCTGAGGCCAAGCCTCTTATGTGAAAAGCATTTGGAAGAGTCTATTAGGTTGTGTAAAAGGCATCATGTGATAATATTTTAGGGGAAAAGTGCTAACTTTGGATATTTAAGTGAATTGTTTCATTGAGCAAGGGGGTTATTGACTGTGGATTTTCCTTTTTATGTGGCTTTTGGAAGACATCTTGTTTTATCGAACATTAAACAAATTTTAACAAGTAAGGTGGACATCCCACCTTTTTCCTAAAGAGACATATTTCATATTCAGGCCTTCTAGATTCAAAGGATATATATTTAATATACTAGCTGTACTGCGGTATTCCAAAATAAAAAGGATATGTTCCCATAACAATTTCAAAACCAAAAAAACTAAAAAACAACAAATGTCAATGGAATTACCTTTTTTTGAGTGTTGGTATTGGGGTGAGTCATGAGGAATTTCAAAGTGCAAGGTCAGAATCAGCCATGGTTTGGATCGAATAACATTAATCTAAAAAATGCAACTGTGATTTTAGCAACATAAAATGGATAACAAAATTATCTGCCATGCACTGGTATAATATTACTAACAGTCCAGAAGTACACAATTAAGCTATTACTCCGCAATGAAACATTCAGCAATAGCAATTTGTTTTTCAACCTTCAAAATATGCTTGCACCAGTCCTTCAGTAGGCAGACTACATGACACCATGTGTTCTCCACTCTAGCTTTCCTTCACCTCCCTTAAGTGCATGAAAGAATTACAGTCTCCCACATCTCAAAAATGGATGAAAAAGATGCCCTTCTTCTTCAAACAGAAGATAGCAGAGCCTCAAATCTCCTGGCTATTTATATGTTCATCCATATACATGTGTTCAACCATAAGATGTTCAGCGAATTTCATTTCCACACTGCAGAGGTCACACTGCATATCCATGTCTTTCAGTTACTTCTATTTGTTCTCATTAGTTTTATGTAGGTTTCCAAAACCTGGGTTTCTGACAAATTTGATGATCTTGATCATTGTGGTATGTTTGCTCATGGATTTCAGAAATTTATTTTTACCGAGAGAAAAAAAAAAGTGTGGGCAATTCAATATTCTTGGAATATCTAATCATGATCAAATGGGTATTATTTGTGCTTTTACACCTCCACTAGGGATTTCACCTTCCAAATCATATATTTTGAGGAGTTTGCAGCTCATCTGCTGCCCCTATCTTCTCATGCAATATTATAAAGCATTATAAAAGGACTTTTAACTTAAAATCGTTCACATTTTTTTCCATCTTACTTAAAATCCTTCACATTTTTTTCCATCTTATTGTGTCCTTCCTAGCTGGGTTCACCTGTACTCACTGCAATTTCCCTGTAGCCACTCCCTCTGTCATATCTTCATTTGTCACCTCTCCTAAATTTCCACCTCAAATACATGTCGTGGAAAGTTTCCCCACCAAGATTGATTTGTCCATAATAAGCCTGGAAAAAAAAAAACCATTTTCACCTAGAATCCATCTGTCCATCTAAAATTAGATTTCCCTTTCTCTATTTTGTGACAATTGGTGCGCCTCCCCCCCCCCCCAAAGGGCGCACAGTTGGCATGAGTGGGTTTTGAACCCCTAACCTCCTTTCTGTGGAGACGGGGGATGCTGACCGACCTACCAAAATCTGGTTTGCAGAATTAGATTTCCCTTTGAAAAGTGAAACATGACCTAAGGTTAAATTTCTATTTATTTGCTATTAGCTAGGCAATTGCTGCTGACCACAGATATGACATCATGACAATTTTGAAAATAAAAAGAAATGGGCACAGCTACAGATAAGTCAATAATATATGTCATAAATTTATATATCATATTCATCCATATTAAGCAAAATGAGAAACAAGTTAATGACAAATAATCTATCCATAACCATGAGAAATTGATGTAAATATAGATCAACATTCAACCAAAAAAAAAGTGTATTATTCAACGTCATAATTCACTAAGACCACCCAATAAAGATGCTTTCAACTATCATTTAACGTCATAATTCATCACATGACATAAGATATTTCAACTATCATTTAGCACCCAATAAAGATGCTTCCCCTCTTATGTTTCTTTTTTTCTTGCTTTTGTTTATGCTTGTTACTTTGGGCTTTCTCTCTGATTTTATAAAATGAGGGTGATCGTCTACCGTTTCGCCAAAAAAAAAAAATATCATAAACAAAAAGAGACTTACAGTTTAAGTCAATAAATCATAGACCCATAAATATTACAATGCAAGACATAACGTCGTCCAAGCAGCAAACAACGAATGAGCAAAGGACCAAAATAATAAGTATAATCTACAATGGAAAGGAAAGCAAAACAAAACAAAAAGATGTTATTTGCATAATCTCAAACAAATGTTTTCCTAATTGTTTGTTTAATCCAACAAACAGATCCATAACACATTGAAAAGTTTAGGTCCAGAATGAGAGAAAATTTCCAGTGTAATTCAAGAAGAAAGGAATAATTTTAAATTTTTTTTTTTGGAAAGCCTCAGACAAATAAATTAGCCTGAGGGAGAAATGAAAAGGAAACAAATCTCAGATATTAAAAGGATTTCAAACGAGATTTTGACAAATCTAAGCCATCCACATCAAATATTACATTCGAAGATAAGGACTGCTTTCCAGTTAAAAAAAATTTGTATCAACACACAAATATAATATAAAATGTATAGAAATTAAAAAAAAAAAAAATCTTCTAAAATGCAAAGCTAGACTTTTGTTCTTGAAAAAAACAAATACATCTTAAACAATACCCAGATGAAAGAAATAATGAAGATAATACATCTTCTCGTTATGTTACTCATGGGAATTTTATTTGGACGTAATTTGTACAAGCCGGATTCTATAGGCATCTTATTTTAAGAAGGTGATTTAGCTATATGATTTTTTAAACTTATTTCGAGGGAAAAATGCTTCAAGCGTAAATGAGGATTTTTGAAACCTTTGCAGTATGCAGATAACAGATATACTAAGCAGCTCACTTTTTCCAGCTTCTCGGGGAATGGAATATGGGACTTTCAATGTTTTTAAATTAATTTTAACTTGTACTTTTTCTCTTTTAAAATTAACATTTTCTACCATGTCAGACATATATTGACAATCTCCATCTTTTCTGCAGTGAGTATATGACATACGTCATAGAGGCCCTTGAGCTCGAAGACACTATAAAAAATTATGAACGACGCAGTTCAACTGGATGGTTTGTCTCTAGCTACTAATACATGATTTTATATTTTTTTTCATTCTTGGTAATTCTTACCTCATTTAGTTTTTTAAATCATCTACAATTGATATCTTTAATGGACAACTTCTTCGACACACACTAATGATATATTGAAACAGAAGATGCATAAAGTAGAGTAGTGAATATATTATATTAAAAAAATCTAATTTTTGGCTTGCCATTTTTTCCAATTTTTTTGAAGCTTGAATATAGTTCAAATAGACCTTGCATGGGACCTTTTAAATCAAAGAACCGGTATTTTATTTATTTTGAAATTAAACTTGGTAGGATAGGTACCTCCATATATAATAACAAGTACAAGCAAGATAAACCATCATAACAAATAAGTATAGATGAAAGAGAGCAAGGAGCAGAAAAGGAAATAAAGAATTGGAGGTAGCATACAAGCCGTGGTACTGGCACCAGTCCTCCTTTAAATAGAGACATGTTGGTGGCTTTGATTGTCGTTAAAATCTCGTCTTTGCCAACAAAAATATAAAACCCTTACCTAGGTAGAAAGTGGTAGCAAGGGGTCGAATCCATAGGGAGGCTATTGAAGCAAATGAATAAAAGTAAAAGATTATCAATATTTGGCAAAAAGGTTTGAAAACAAATTATCAATGATTGATTTAAGAAAACTATTTGAAAAGCTTAAGTTGAAATCAATGTATAAAAAAAGACCACCAAGGATTGGAAATCGACCCCACGAGTATCGTGATAATTCTTTCTTTTGCATTCAATGAAAACAGAATATTTCAAAAGCAGTTCACTTCTACTCGATTTAAAAATAGAGTTTATAAAGCATCAACCGTATCCCATCTAAGTAGAACGACGGAAGATCTAAAAATACCCATAATCAAAAGAAATCTGAGTTGAAGAAACTATATAAACATGAAGAACAAATCAGAAAACATCAATGCACAAAGAAAAGAATCAATAATGGGGTGGAATCCTCTCCTTGATGGAAGGATTTTCTAGCCTACCATGGTTGATGAAATTCTATAATAAAAACAAAAATATTCCATAAAATAACAATGCACTTTATTGAAAACACAAGAGAACATGTCTCTAATACTAAAGAAATAAAAACAAAAACTAACTACAAAAAAAAAAAAACTGAAAACAGAAAAGAAATAACAAAAACTGAAAATAAATTCCTTTTTGGTTGAATACAGAGATCCTTCCTCTCTCTCTGGAGTGCCCTTTTTATAGGGGTTTTGAGGGTTGAATTAGTTGTAAATGCTGATTTGCTTGAGTTGTTAATGCTGATTTGCAAAATACGCTTGAGATATAATTGCAAAATCTGTTAGAGATCTTGTTGATTTGTTGGAGATGTCAAAGCTGATTTGATTGAAGATTTTATTGATTTGGTGGATCATTTTTAGATATTTTGAAAAAGCTTTGAATGCTAATTTCTTCTTCAATTTATAATCTGCCAAATTTAAATACTGTCAAATTTAGATTTCTGAATTTTAAAATATGACTCCATATTAAAAATATGATAATGCATATTATATTAATTGTATAAATATTGTCAATTTGTGCAAAATATGCTTTGAATATAAAGAATAGAAACTTTCCTAATATGCATGTATATATGAATAATTACATAGGGAAATGCTCCAAAACAACTCTTAAAAGCATATGAAAATATGTTCTTTTGAATATCTAACAACATACATTACTAGGGAAACTTTGAGGAAAATGACATCTTTTGGAGCTTTATAAAAATCTTCTAAAGTTTAGAACTCTATACACATGTTAGAAGTTTCCACTCATAATCAAGTCTTAAAGTGTGTGTGTGCATAGCCAACAAAGATGTAGCTTTTTTTTTCCAAGTAAAACTTAATTTTGATTACCTTCAGAATGGATTTTGCCTTGACTTCAAAAACACACTGGATATTACACTCAATAAGGAAATCACTCAGAAGTGGGCTCATTTCTCTCAACTTATATGTGGCAAGGAATCAAAATTCAAATCATCCACATATAAAATTTATAGAAGGACGGACCATATCAAAGAAAAAAAAATTAATTTATCTCAGGAACGGAATATCATCGACTCAAGAACATTGGATTAAACACCGTAAGTCCTCTTTATCTATTCTCCACATTTTAACCACATTACATTTAGGATCAAGTAGGTCTTTTCAATAGGTTGTAATGGGGCTAGGGTTATTGTTGATAACTGGACAATGCTTTGACAATTTGTATACTTTTTGATGAATATCTAAGTTTTTTTTTTTTTTTTCTAAAAAATCATGATAGTAATAACCCTTCCATGAAATTTCATAGTAATTGATTGATTTTTCTTTTTCTTTTTCTTTTTCTTTCCTCGTTCCCAAAGCAAAATTTTAGGTTACACTCATTGAGTGGAGTGTAGGTTGAAAAAAAGAGGTTGAACAAAGAAAGGCTTATATGGCTCAAGGGGTTTGACTAGTGGATAAGTGTAAGAATAGGTTAGTTGAACATGATAGATGGGTTAACAAAGATGGCCTAAATCATTTCTTAAGTTTCACATGGTTTTTATATGCCTTGAAAAGATTTCAGAGGAGTTTCTAGTGTAGTAATTCAATTTTTATGGTGTTCATGAGTCTTTGATCAAAACACGAATAAAGAGATCAAGCAAACGACATTTAAGCAAAAACAAGAAAAATTTGAGTTAACTTGTAACTCAGAATTATGTAAAGACTCTCCAAGAATAAAATGGCTCAAATCTCTTATGGGTTAAGTCTCCGCTAATTATTCTTCTAGTTTTCTCTCTTAAATTTCACTTTTCCATTTAGGCTACATACATGTGGCTATAAGTGTTGAAATTTTTTTTTTCAAGACTTGAAATTTGCGAAAAACTTTTTGAACATAGGATAGAATTAACAACTAAAGTGAAAATTAATCTGGTAAGCCAAAGGTATTCCAATGATTGAAGTTTTCTCAAATTTTTTTTTTTTTTTTTTTTTTTTTGAAATTTCACATCAAAATTTGTTGATTACATCCCCAAACCTAAATCTAACATTGTCCTCAATGTAAATGACAACTACAAAATGAAGCATGTGGTGCTGAAAAATGAAAAGGACAATAGAAATTAAAAGCATGTGGTGCCACTTCTCGAGGAGGACACTTCGAGTTCGAGGGCGAAATCTTCCCGACCAGAGGAGAATGATGTAACCCATACATCAAAATTACGGTGAAATGCCCCTATTCGGGATAGGGCCACCAAAGTGTCCTTAAAGACAACTATAAAGTAGAAGAGTGGAAGAATAAAAATGCCTTAATAAATGGTCTAGAGAATTAAAATTTCAAAACCCAAAATTTGAATTCCATAATTCAAATGTGAATTGAGCAAAAAATTTGATCTCATTTGGTACAAGAAGTTGCTGAATGCTGAGGAGTTCCATTAGGATTGATTTCAACTCTTACCAGAAATGTGGGATTTGTAACCAATTCTGAGGTTATTGATTCGAAACATCTTCACACTTGTCTAACATCTCAAAATCAGATATTTGCCACCAATTCTGGACCTTGATTTTCAAACCTCCCAATATTTATCCATCACCTCAAAATGTGGGATTTATAAGGCCTATAAATACTTTCCTCTATTCAGTCTAATAGGATATTCGAATTTAAGTTTTATTTCAGTGTTTGCTTTATAGTGAAGTATTTATGATAATTTGTTTAAGTGGTATATCTCTTCTTGTAGATGTTCTTTTAATCAAATAATCTCATTATACCAGGGAAGTTTCTCTTTTCAATTCAGTTTACATCAGTAACTGTGTGTGTGTGTGGTTTAGTGATAATATGCGGTTTGTGCAATCCGTGCGAACCACACTCAATGAGATAAATGTTTCAACGAGCTATATGCTTTCTTTACTGACACATATACTCTTTAAAGGATATATATATACGCGGTTTGCACAGATCGCGTCATATCACTACTGTGTGTGTGGTGAGATATATTATTTATATATTATATGCTTGCATATATGAAAATATTAAATATGTGGCATTTCAATCACCTTTATCTCTAGGATGATATCATCTTTTTAATATAATTTTTGTAAAATTCATTATTTTCAGGAAATACGTTTCAAGTTTCAGAGCTGTCCGAACTGGCACATTGGGATCCTTTCTTGATACAATGGGTAATTAGCCTCTGTGGTTACCTCTAATTCACTTAATCTCCCATCCAAGTTTAGTTATATTTTGACCATATGAATTTATAATCCTTCTAGGATTTGTGTTCCATATATTGATGGTAAGTCAAGGTGATGGGATGTAGACTTTAAATTCGTGAAGTTTCCTGAACTATCAAAATAAGCTTCTCTTTTCTCTACATATACTGTTCTTTTCTGTTAGTTTAAAGATCTGGCACTTCTTGCAGAGTTAGTGTGGCGCTGTATACTTAGAAAGCAGCTCGAGAAAATTTTGGCAATTATACTTGGTTGCATGTCGGCTGCCATTCTTTTAGCTGAAGCAACACTCTTGCCTAGTGGAGTTGATTTGTCTCTATTTTCCATACTCATAAAAGCAGTAGGAAAGCAAGAGATGTTAGTGCAGGTAAAATTTTCTTTTTGGTTCCCTTTTTATATTTAATGTTTTTGTCCAGAAGTTCCTGGATTTTTCAGAAATAAATTCCAGGATTCTAAATAGATCATAGAGCAATGCCATTAACCAATTTGGTTGTACAGCATGTGTCGTGTCGCAGTAGGCTTAGTCGTCAATTAAATTTGGATCAAATACACGAAGTGGCTAATACAATAATTATATATAATTTATGTTTGATCAATACCTGAAATTATATATATAAATTATGTTTGGTTGTATGAAGTAGTAAAGAGCAATGTTTCAATGTGACATGTGGTCTGCACATGTAGTTGGGGTCCAAAAGGCCTATGTGGCTGCATATATCGAACATGCGATCACACATTGATAGGTTTGCTTTATATTTTTAAACTGTCGTTTGAACGGAGTTTGTTTCCAGAGCATTCATTATCTAGACATTTGAACTATCGTTCAAACTTTGTTCTAACTGCATTCGAATGACAAATATTTTGTTCGAACAAAATTGGGTTGTTCGAACGGTCCACTGCAAAAACTGAAAAAAATGCAGCCACCATGCGCTACACATATGGACATCGATAGCACATGCGGGGTACATGGTAGGTTAAATGCCCCTGGGCCATAAAACATGTGCGACCGCACTTAAATCACTTGGATGGAGCGAAATTACATTATTGATTAGCTATATGGGCACTTCCATGCATATTTTGTAATCTAAGTTTGCGGAATGTCTACAGTGATGTTTTTGTATGGTGTTGTGTCCATTGCTTGGACAAGTGTTAATCAAGAGCCTAGAGAAATGGAGAAATACTTATCCATAGTTTCAAATTGTGTGTGGACCTCATGTGCGGTGGGATCCGCACATAGTACATGCTGCCGCACTTTGGTTTAGGAAGGCGTTCGAACGGGCGTTCAAATGGCCTCGGGCTTTTAAGACGGGTTCAGCCCGAAACCCTTCCCCTCCTTTCTCTCATTCCATTTGAATCCTTCCAAACCCCCTTTTTTCATCAAATCTCTCTTTCAAATCCTCCCAATTCCTCCTAAATTACACCCAATTCCTTCTAAACACCATTTAAGGAATGCATTCTACTCTTTTTCATCTCCCTTATCAATGTTTTTTAATTTTTTTGTTTAATATTTGAATAAAAATGATGAATGTCCGCGATTCTGTGCCTCCCCTTCCGGAAGGTGATGTTTATAGTTGTACATTCTTTTGTTTTGCAGCATCAATCATTCCTTTTTTTTAATTCTAAGACATTTCTCATCTCCCCGGTCCCAACCTCAAACCCTAGATCCCAAAATCACAACCATGCATATCATCAAACTTCTTCTTGCCTTTGTTTTCTTGATGATAAATAAAAAATTGCTTAAACACGCTAGAGAAACTTTTTCTTCGTCCGATGCTAATACTTTCCATGATCGTAAGGCGAAGAAAGCCTTTGATAAACTTTTTTGTAAACGCTCTTTGATCCTTTAGTGCGAAATTGTCATAGAAAAGATCAGAGATATACCATCATATCACACATATGGACCATGTTTGAATCCCGTGGTTGGATGGACATTGCCTCAGTTGGTAGTGTATCCTACCCTCATTATGTGCATTTCTTCTATGCCAACATTCATGATATACATCCTGATAATCGCACTTTCAGAAGTTATCTGAATGACTAATATTTTACCATTCTACCCAAACCATTGTCGAGCAACTCACAGTTCCTCGTGTGCCTAATGCCTTAGATTATAGGAAATTATCTGCAATGAAAACCACCATATCTGAAGAGATATGCGTAATGGGACTAGAATATTACACCATCATTCAGCAATCTCAACTCAAACCTATCTACCGCCTCCCGAATACCATTATTTCTCATAATATCGTTTCTATGAGGCATAAGAGTGATGTTACTGAGAACAGAGCAAAAAATTTTACATGATTGGAACCAACGCCCCAATTGATCTTCCTAACATCATTTTTGATGTCATCACTGAAGCATCCCTTTCCCAATCATCCACGAACTCTCTTCCTTTCAGTGTGTTCATTAGTAACTTCTCTCTCATAAGATGAAGAAGTTGTGAATGTTTATACATGAGTACACAAATCCTACGTGCTTTAGCTATGGTGGACATGTTCTTTGCAGATTTCTTTAATCATCAAATTAATGCAATGTGCGGCACAAGGTGTCTAAAGTAGGTGAGGCCACCTTTGTTGGAGGAGCTCACCCGCATAAATGAAAGAAGCGGCATTGTTCGTGACAACTTGGACAACATGCTCCGGACCTACTTGTGCAATGACATTGATAAATTGATTATACAAGTAAGTGGTTGTTTGTGAGTGTGATGAAGCATCAATAGATTTGATAAATAATGTGCCAGTGGGACAATTAGCTAGAAAGTTAATGAATTTCCGACCATCCCGTGCGGTCCAACCATCAGCCATGATACTACACCCATATAATTTTCAACTCTCCCTATATTGTCGTTCCATTTCCCTTGTTGCCTCTACTTCACTAATCAACAAAGGTCCGGCCAATTGGTATGGGGTGGGTGGTTTAATACCTCGGCCAAAATCATGGTATCTTCTTTATCATTTTCTTGAATGGGGCCGTAGCAGCAGTATTGAAAGCAATTCTAGCGTGATAGAAAAATTCTGCAATGCTACGATGAGTCTCATTCATCTCATCCTTTTTGAAGTGGTTCTCTATAGATGATTGGGTTTAGGATGGATTCCTAGTATTCTTTTTTTGGGTTGGGATGGCTCGGGGCGAGAACTAGGGCCAGGGTGTGATTCAAGGGGAACAACATCATCATCTTCATCCTCTTCTTCAGTGTTTGGTCTTAAGTAGGGATCTTGAAACCTAGCAACAACTCTAGAAGCCTTAGATTGGGAATCATAATATTCACGGATTTCTTTTTTTATTTTAGTGGTGGCATTCACGCATTGACGAGTATTTGAATTGGGCATCCTAATCTAATGTATTCTAAACCGAGCTAAATCATCAGTGGCAATATAATTATTACATAAGATGCATTTAATCCTACTTTTGTCGTTCGCACTAGTATATTGGCCATACTTCCAACAAGGGTCATTGGAAACAGGTCTAAAGGGAAATTCGGAAGGGGTAGATGCGGCTGATGACATGTTTAGTGTTGTGTAGTGATTAGTGAAACAAATAAACACAAGAGATTGAGGTAAGAAGATGCAAACAAGTGATAAACTTCTCAAGAGTCTCCTCCAAAGGCCTTCAAGATCCTTTTAAGCCTTCTTCAAGTCTTCAACAGCCCCTACAATAAAAAACCAAATGAATCACACACTAGAATAACAAGTCAAAGTGGAAAATTTGAAAGAACATAAAGAGTTAGCTCATGGGGAAACAATTTAATTCGACTTGATTGAAAGTTGAAAAATTGAAAGTTACCTCATGGGGTACATCGAATGCACAACTTAATTCGACTTGATTTACACAGTAGTCGAAAATCGGTTTTGGTCAAGATCATTGGTCAGCTGCTTTTACCTAAACTAATATTTGTTTGCCTACCAACCCCATCTTGTTAAATTAAATGATATGTGAAGTGCATGCACCATACATATATGTATTGCTTCTTCATCTGGCTGATGCCTACTATGTAGATGTTCTTGCTGATACGACTGAATTAAATAATCCTCCATATTCAGTTAGCTCAGCCTGTTATTTTTGTATGCCATTCTTGATAGGGAATCCTTCTACATGGTTGATCAGGAAATATTGTGTTTGCTCCTACGGCCACTTTCTTTTTTTTGGTGACCTTAGGCCACTTTCTTGTTTTGCCTAATACAAATAACATGCTTCTTGAATATTGATAATTAAAAAGGTACAGTATTTCGTGTGTGGGAGTGGAAAATGTTTTCAGGAGAAATTGACTTTTACATATTTTCTATGAATAATTATGCATTATGCTAATAGTACCAAGACTCACATCATTCCTCAAAATTCCTAATCTTTATTTTCTCAAAGAACCAACACCTTCCCATCAGACGAAAAAACTGGAAAAGTGGCTTAAAAATTTCCCTAAAATTCACTTTTTAAAATTTACTGTTTAGGAAGTACAAATGATATCTATGATTTACCGGGAAGATAAGAGAGGTGGGGGGACAAGGAAGTGGGTAGGTATGACCAAATTTAAAGTAAGAAATCTGGCCATGTAGAACTTACTTCTATATTATGTCAAGGTGTCCATACTAATATTAGAATGAAATGCTGTAATGCACAAATACACCTGACATTTAAATCCATACGTCACAAGCAGCATGCCAAACAAATGAAAGTGCAAAAACAGTTCGATAACTCAACAGAAATGACAACAATTGCCTTTTCGGGAGACATTTGGACCCCCTTCCCCCTCTGTGGTCACTTACTAAATTGGTTTAATATTGCTGCCCATTCCAATTTCCAATCGACACTGTTTCCAGTGGAATATATTTCATTTAAAAAATAGTTCCATGCATCAAAATGTAATGGAGAAGTAAAATGTCAAGCAGAGCATTTGTAAAATGAGAGATTTAGAACACTCAGGACCACCAAGTTGACAACATCTCATTTTATCATGAATCATATTTGTAAGAATCTAGCTGATTTTCTTATTCCAGTCTCATGCATAATAATTATACTGGTAGGGGTAGTTGTACATCACAGTTTCATATTTTCCACAGGTTGCTGCTTTTGTTCCTCTGATGTATATGTGCATCTGTACGTATTATTCTTTATTTAAGATTGGGATGCTGATGTTCTACTCACTGACTTTAAGGCAAACGAGTTCAGTCAGCCTGCTTATGATATGCTCGTAAGTATTACTTATTCCCTGTTGAAAGATAAAATCGATTATTTATCATTGTTAATATAAATGCTCTCTCTACTTCCATCTAGGATGGTTGCACGATATGCACCGCCGATCTCATACAACTTTCTTAATCTCATTCGTCTTGGTGGGAATGTGAAAACCATCTTTGAGAAAGTAAGCATTCTCTGTCATCTCATTTCTGTTTTTGGATATTCATCTTGTAAACAGATCTGATGAATCTAAGAAAAACATAGAGATTAAAATAGTGGGGTCGTCATTTTTTATCAGGATTTTCAAGGTGTCTTGAAAATGTGCATTGTGGAAAACTAATCAATCATGCTGATGACATCTGGCGGTATAAATAGTTGCATTTTCTAAAGTTGTCTTGTGTGCTCATATTTCTTGTGCAATTATTGTAATCTGTTATTCATAACATTAAAAAGTAATGGGGTACTTTTTAATTTTGTTTCATCTCTGAACATGACAGCCTTAATGTACTTATGTTTAGTATATTATACTACCTTTTGTTTACCCATTTCATTTACTTAAAGAAAATCCAAATGTAAAGGTAGCAGGTCTACTAGTGT
Organism: Acorus gramineus; assembly: GCA_030737835.1. Classification (NCBI taxonomy): domain Eukaryota; kingdom Viridiplantae; phylum Streptophyta; class Magnoliopsida; order Acorales; family Acoraceae; genus Acorus; species Acorus gramineus. The sequence continues at coordinate 917,610 of JAUJYN010000023.1, forward strand.
AATTCAAAATCTCCGTGTATGTGTGCTGAGGGTTTGTCTTTTTGTTCCTTCGTGATAGAAAAGAATTACATTCAAATATGATAGTAGTAGTCTGCCCCCTTCCACAAATAAGACTTTACATAGAAGCAATGTTGTAAAAAGTATTAGGCGCTAGTCGAGGGGTTTGAGGAGGGACTAAGGATTAATCGGCTCAGCGGGGAATAATCGGGGATTAATCAATCACACTTTTTAAAATAATAAATATACATATACTTATTATATATATATATATATATATATATAATAATTTTATACTACAAAATAATAACATCAAAACAAAATTAATTATACAAGGCTATAAGCATAATAGGGATAGCGTAAAAAATTAATTAATAGATATATAATATATAAGGTAACTTAATAACTTATTAAACTGAGGATTAATCGGAAAAGCGGCTAGGTGCTAAGCGTTGTGGGGGTGGGCCCGCCTAGGCCTAAGAGGGGGATTAATCAAGGCCTAGAAGTTATTAGAACATTGCATACAAGTCCCTTTAAAAATTTCTTAACAGGTTTCTAAAAATATTTTAGGTGTACAGGATTTCCTTTTTTTTTTAAGCCACATGAATTTCATGAGCAGTTCCTAGTTGATGCTAGAGTCCATGGATTGAAATTGGTACTATCATGTGGGCTGAGTTTGATTAGTGCAGTTTAGTGAATTGTTACGCTCATCATAAGTGGACCACATTTATTTATTGCTTGCAAACGATAATAATAATAATTGTATCAATGTATGGTGTTCCTGTAGGAATTATGACAGGATGACGATTGTGCTTTATTGGTTCTCTTACAGCCTACATAGGCACCAACTAAAAATCACAATCTCCGTATTAATAATTCAGTTTTCTTGGATTCATATGTCCTCCATCTTGTCTGCTCAAGCTGCACGTGTGTCATTTCACTTAACCTACAAATCTTCTTGAATGCCACTTCCTGTTCATCAAAGTTTTGTTTTTTCTATAACTTGTTGTACGAAGTACTTTGAAACTGGAATTTGGATTCTTTGTAAATTTTCCTATGCAATTGCTGGTTGGGCAATGAACATCTCGTGATTTTGGTATGCAGAGAATGGGAAATATTGATGATGCTGTCCCCTTTTTTGGCAAAGGCTTCAATAGAATTTATCCCCTCATTATGGTTGTTTATACCCTTCTAGTCGCAAGCAACTTTTTTGGTCGAGTGGTAGAATACTTTGGGAACTGGAAAAAACTGAGGTTTCAAAATGAAGCAGATGACGTGGATGGATTTGATCCATCAGGTATAATCATCCTGCAAAAAGGTGAGTGAAATCACATGCTTTGCATCAAATTCTGTGACATTGTAGCAATATTAAATTTTAAGCAGCTTTTTCAATAAGCATTTGATACGTCACACCTCTGACATGAAATGCCAACAACGTAATTTCTTCAACTTCTTGTATTTATTCAGAGCGGTTATGGCTTGAACAAGGTCATAATGTTGGTGAGCATGTTTTACCCCTGGCAAGAAATTTTAACAATGTAAATATGGACATCGAGTCTGGTAGCACGCCTCTGGTATGTCTTGTTTCATAATGCTCTTGATGAAACTATCATAGAAATATTTCTGTGCAAATTAATCAAGAACTCCTTTCTTTATGCACTTTGGGTATTTATTTCTTGTATCCATTATGTTTCTTGGTTTAATATGAAATTCACTGAATTTTTCTGTTCTGCACCTCATGTTTTTTGTATCTAATAGTTCCAACTTTTTTTTTTATGGTTTTACTGAGCCTTGTTATGGCCTTTCCCTGCTCAGTATTTGCGAGTATTGAATTTTCTGCAATTTGAAGAATTCCTTTCTCTGAAATTCTTATGCTTTGGTGATCTGTCTAGAGTTGACACACTGGTACCAGCGCACCCAATCCACTAGAAATTAGACTGTCATGAGAAATCATAAATGATGGTTGTGGTAGTGCATCATGTCAGTAGTTTCAGTTTGAAATTATGCAATATAGGCCAGTATTTTTCCATCATGGTTTCTGTCAGGGGGGGGGGGGGGGGGGGGGGTCGTGTTGATTTTTTTATATTTTATTTACTTTTTGAAACTCCTAACATCTATTTATCCACTAAAATTAAAACTGCGATTCAGGATAAAAATTCTGTGGATATGAGAGGGACACCCAGTTCAACCAAGGAGAATGCAAAGGGAAGTCAATTAAAGCCTTTGAATGGGAGTGAGAGATACAGCAGCAGCAGAGAAGCCATAGCAAACAAGTATGCCACAGTAAGGGAACAACAGGGCAGGCAATCATCCTCTGCAAATGGTGGACTGAAAGAGAAGAACATTTCACCTGCGACGGTGTCTCTGCTCGAAGTTGGAAGCTCTCAAAAACCTTTTCTGGCTTTGAAGTGGGATAACATGAAAACAAACTTCCAAAGTCTTCGGGCCAATATAGGATCCCGGAAATTCCTTCCTCTGAGTCAGTCTCAGGAAGTGAAGCTACATACAAGGGCATCCTCCTCAGATTCCTTGGACGAAATATTCCAGAGATTGAAACGGCCATCCAACGACCAGAGGAGCGACTATGATTTTGATGATGAAGATGACTCTGATACTGGTAAACCAGAGCTGCCTAGATGATAATATTCACACACAAAAGGAATACTGGGGGTCTCTCATTGCTGAAGATCTCAAATTGTATAGAATTCAAAAAGGGACGGTGTTTTACAGAACTCTCATGAAATGAAAATCAACAAATGCTGGTTCAAGTTAGGCTCAAGTATACCATAAACATGTGTTAAAACGATATTGACAGTGGAACGGATTACACGGCTGAAAAGTAGAACGTATTATTCCTCCTGTTAGAATTCAAGGAATGGAGCATCTGTTTGGTGTTATTTTGAAATATAGAAACCTTATCAATGTGTTTTATCATTATTTATCTTTTGGGTAATTAGCACTTTTAACCCCCGAAAATTGAAAATTTGCAAAAATACCCCATCCACCCGAATATTTGCAAAAACTAGCCCCGCAGGTATTTTACACTGGAGACGGATTATATATAATCCGTAAGTCCGTCTCCAGTGGATTTACACTATATAACCCGTCTCCTGAAGACGGGTTATATATAACCCGTCTCCTGAAGACGGATTGTATATAATCCGTCTCCAGGAGACGGATTATATACAATCCGTCTTTAGTTTTTTTTTTTTTTGGGTTGTATACATTGTTGGTTATCTCACCTGTATAAAAATTCTTGCTTGAACATGCATAAATATAATAAGAATGCATTGATATTTACATAAATCCATTGTAATCACTTGACTCCTGTTTCTAAACACCAATGAAAATACACAAATACAATACACACAAATGAAAATGCATGAGTATAATAAAAGTGTTTTACATCCCATAAATACAATCATCCAAATATTCTCAGAAGTCCTTTTTTTTGCTTTTCTCGGAGCAGGAGGTGCTGATGAAGAGGGTACGTCAGTTGCTGTGGATGGCGGCACACCTGATTGTGGTGGAGTGGTAAATTGTTCGCCCGATCCCCGACTGGCAGTAGTAGAAGTACACCAAACCCTGCGTGGTCCACGAGTATATGTCTGGAGTGTCATCTGTGGAGCTCGATCAGGAGCTGGGGCTGGTTGTTGTGGTTGCTCATCGATCTCTGCATCGAGTCGTACATCATTGAAGAACTCGTCAATGGTGAATTCCGTGTGAGCGAAACTATCATCTACCACATCCTGAGAATCATCAGCATCTGTAGATGCACTGGGGGTACCCGAAGGTTGTCCCATGTCTCCCATCATCGCATCTGCATAGTCCCGTGCCACAGCAACTATACGATCCCACTCACCGCAGTTGGGGTATAAGACCAACCCCCTTGCAAGCACCTCGGTAATGTTCTGTGTAACTCCCCCCTGTTAACAAAAGTTTCAATATGATAAGTAGTTATAAAATCATTTATCACTATCTAAAAATGTAACACGCGTTTAAAATTCTTACCGAATTTGGTGCGACATAGCCTGGATGGTACTGTGGGGGTGGTGGAGGTGTGATATGTCTGACTGTTCTCTCCCAGTACCACTCCATATATCTCCTCGAACTCCGGGTATCAGGAAATTGGTGGATGTGATCCAATCGTTGGTCCCAACGCTCGATATAAGACTGGTGAAAAACTATCCAATTCACATCCTGTCTACCTCGTCGGTTTACCCGGTCGATGGCCTCTACATCAGATGGAATGTCCTGATGCCATCCAAATTGACGTGCGACTCGATCCGGCACGTGCATCTCCACAATATCAAAGCAAATGAGTGGGACCCTAGCCGTCCACAACTCCATATGATCCAACATGCAGGTGGTAGTGTCTCATATGCCCCAGGATAAGGCTGCCATATAACCTACCAAAAACCAAATATATAATTAGTATGACAATTAACGTAGAATATATCATTTGTGAAATATATGGCTAATTGTATAGTCACCTGCGACTGAAGCTGATAGTCCAGTTGTGCTCTATAGTATATCAGAACACGCGAATTTTCATCAAACCTCTGAGTCACCTTCCACCTGAAATTCGAATTTAATGATATATGATCTTCTATGAATTGACAAAAGAAGATGAAAATATTGACATTACCTTGCTCCCAAAGGTCGATCTCCAAGAATAAAATCCGGATCATGCAATGACGGTCGTCCCACATGTAATCTCTCCCACGACCATAGCTGCATTGGAACAAAATCTTTAGTAACACAGAAAAAAAACAAATTTAGTATGTATGGATGAAAATTGAGGTTTGCATATTACCTGTAGCAAAGAATAAAAACCATGAGATCCTGCCGACATCCTCTCTCCAAGCACACTACCTCTGTACAATGCTCTATATAAGTGGGCCAACGCAGCTGCACCCCATGAATATCGACCAGCATCCTCAAAATCTCTGAATAAATGAAGGTAGCACGCATGTATCTTATTTCCTGTGCCATCGGCGAAGATTGTTGATCCAAGCACAAATAAGATGTATGCACGTGCATACTGCTGGAGGATATCGTCGTCCAATTCAACATCTGGTACGATGCTGAAGGTTTCTTTAAGCCATGACAGAAAAATTCTTCCACCCTTGATCTTATCTGCAGGGGGGCCAACACCTAACAGCTCCTCACAGACGCTGGCCCAATCATCGTGGTCTGTGATACCAGTCACGGGCTTGCCATCAATGGGTAGTCCAGTCAGAATAGCAACGTCCTGAAGTGTAATTGTCATCTCGCCCTGTCGCAGATGAAATGTGTTGGTCTCTGGTCTCCATCTCTCAGTCAGTGCTTGTAGAAGTCGATGATCTGATCTGGTATATCCCATCTCTGTCAAATAATACAATCCCGATGCCCTCACGTATGGCTCGATGCGTGGATCCATGACCCAGTGACGCAATGCCACCATGTGGATAGTAAACTTGGAGGAGTCGGTCTGTTTAAGGAAATTATATATTCAAGTAAGAAAAAAATCATATATGAAGAATAACATTAGAGAAAAACACATCATTTGTCATACCTTGCCCTGGAATCCATGATGAGACCTATGAGATCCCTGAAAATACAGCAAATCATCCACGACGGGTCCATGCCACTCACGGATGTCCATCACCTGTAATTTGAACACAAGTTAATATCTACTCAAACAATTGAACATTCATCATCATATCACAATCATATTTAACATCAATTACCAGCATTTGTATTTCTACGTGGACATTTATTTTTTCTATGGCCTTTCTCATGACATATTGAACATGTATATCTCAGACTTGGATCCCTGGAGTCCATATGCATACGTCGGCGAGTTGATACAGGGCGCCCCGCTTGTCTCCTAACATTTGGTGGGATGAAGATGGGATCGTTTTCCGTAGGAATCGGCCAACGACTTTTATCATCAACGGAGTGGAATCGGGGTTCATAAGTGTGTCTATATGACTCTGAGGAAAGCCAATGTGACACATATCTCCCAGGACTAATACGAGCATACCCACAGGCCGCTATGACATGTGCACATGGATAGTGAAACAACTTCGGAACATGACATTGACATTCTGCATTGTCAGGATATAGGAAAACAATGTACATAACCGCATTCTTGTCTTGGACATTGAATTCTGATCTATCAAGCCTTCTTACTAACATCGCCCTTGCATCATGTGCAGTTCTCTCCAAATGTTGCTGCATAGATGGCACATGTTCACCTGACATGCTCTCGGCCGATTCACGCCTTGTATAAAAATACTCTGACACTCGTATGAATGTTGTTGTAATATGGCAGTGATTGGCAACCCTCTTACACCTTTCAAGACACTGTTCATGCTTTCAGCTCTATTGGTGGTCATCGTGCCATGACGACGGCCATCGTCATAACAAAGGGCCCATGTTTGTGGAGGGACTTGATCAAGCCATGTGCGAGCTTGTGAGGAGGCAGTAAGAATCTTTCGCATTTCATCAGCAAATTGATTTGGACATTTCAAGGTGGCAGCCCTCCACACCTGGTCACTCAACTCCTTTGATTTTACATGTTTTTTGAAGTTGTCTATCATGTGTCTCATACAGAAACGATGGTGCCATGTTACATTGCTTGATTCCTCAATATCCTTCATGCCTGCTATGATGCCCAAGTGCCGATCAGATATGACACACAAATTGTTTATACCACCAACAGAAAAGAACAAGTTCCAAAGGAAGAAGGTCCAACTGCTTCTGTTCTCAGATTCAACTATAGCAAAGGCTATCGGAAGCAAACCATTTTCTGCATCGCAAGCAGTGGCTATCAGGAGAGTTCCTTTATACTTTCCATACAGATGTGTTCCATCGATGCAAACCAATGGACGACAATGTTTGAAAGCCTCTAAGGCTGGACCGAATGCCCAAAAAACACGTTCAAACTGTCGGATCGGTCTGCCCATGTTATTCTCTTGTATGACAGGGCCTTCGAAGAACACAGTTGTTCCTGGATTAGACCTCCTCAAGGCATCAACATATAGAGGCAACTCAGCATATGATTCCTCCCAATTTCCAAATATCCTCTCCATAGCCTTCCATTTGGCACGGTTTGCCTTTGAATATGAAATTGTGTAGTGATGATCAGCACGTATCCTGTCCATTATCTCAGTAGCACTGATTCTCAAATTATGACGAATCGTTGGCATAATCAGCTGTGAGATATAATCAGAACTAAATTGTCTGTGATTTGAACTGAGAAGAGGATCAGCATGTATGAGGAACTCTCAGAGTGGAAATCTTGAACATTTCTGAACCACCGACCCTCCTCGCATATAATCTCCAATTACATTCATCATTTATGCACTTAACGGCGTATTTTTCTGCATTTGATTTCACCACATGACATTGTGCGCATTTCTTTATGCTCCAGGTTCGGACAGCATTAATGAGTGACTTCTTATTCGCGAAAAGCTGACCAACCTCAAGTTCATTACACGAAGAAGATCCGATTTCATAAATGCATGGATGGACATTTTCAGCCACCGCCTGCTCCATAAGCTCACGTGTAGGAAACATTTGAGGAACACCATATTCACTGATGGCAGTTCTCCTCACATCATGGTCCTCCTCACTATCAGGTTCCTCACTATCAGGTTCCTCTGCTTCTTCTTCTTCTTCGGTATCTTCATCATCATCCTCTTCTTCTTCTTCCCCTTCTTGATCTTCTTCTTCTCCCCAATCTTGATCTTCTTCTTCTCCCCCTTCTTGATCTTCTTCTCCTTCATTGTTCACTTCAATTCCTTCACGAATATCGTCCCAACCCATGTCATGAAATGGGGACCTATAAATGCAAACACAATATACTTACATATATGAATACACCCACCAAAAACATCCTATAAATTCACAATACTTACAAATGTGGTATATTCACACTCCCATAGGCATTGGTCGGTGTTGCATCAATCATATTCTCTTGGGTGCACGGAACAAACGACGACGATGAAGGTTGATATGGTTCACGAACAATGGAAGGATATGAATCTTCTGCATCATAATTCATCGCGCCACGGCCTCTTTGTATGATCTCTTCCTTCTCTAACCATATTTGAATGATATGCGCGTGCTTTGGGTACATCATTATCATAACTTTCACCCCATATCATCTTCGAGAGGGGCACCCAAACACTTTCCGTCGTGAGTTGGATGCACAGCAGTCATGGACAATTTGTAAAGACTTGGATCGGTCCCCGTCAAATGGTACATCATTTGGAGTAAATCGACATAAGAGATCTTCTTATTTATGATGGTGGTTTTCATGGTACCACCTTCATAAAATGAACTATCTTCGCGTTGAACAATCCTCCCGTTAAAAGAGTACATTAACGGGACATCGGATTTCTTTACCATCTAAACCATAAATTATTCAACTTAGTAAATATATTTCTAAATTCATAATAATAAAATCCATCCAACACATACACATTAAACACAAAAAACATTCATGCAACACATACAAAGCATATTTCCTAAAAATAGCCTTTAATTTTTTAAAAATGTTTACTAAGAGGCCATTGAATTATTTCCTAAGGCCATACAATTTTTAAAAAAATTTCAAATTTTTTTAAGATTTAAAAGTTTATTTTGACAAATAAGACATTTTAAAATAACCAAAACCCTAAAAAAATTCGCATTTCACTTAACAAAACATCATACAATCAACATTCCAATAATAAATAAATTCAACATTCAACATTTATGATTTTTTATAAAAACCCTAATTTATTCAATAAAATCAAAACAATTGACAAATAAATAATAAAATTCAAGAACATTTAGGGTTTTGATGTTTACCTTCGGATTCAAACTTGTTTTTGATGATTTTTCGGGGTTGGCAACGGGTGGGTGGGTGAAAGAGGGAGAAAAGGGGTGAAAATTTTGGTGTTTTAGGGCTTGGTAGCGGGGACGGCATATATATATGCCGTCTCCAGTATAAATATATGCCGGGGGGCCTATTTTTGGAACATCGGGTTGCAACACTGGAGACGGATTATATAATCATGGCCGGCCCTGACTATAGGCCCGGTAGGCGACCGCCTAGGGCCCCTTCTTCAAAGAGGGCCCCCAAATCCAAGATTTTTTTTTATATTAAACTTTTGAAATTAAACTTAATAATAATTTTATATCCAGTCCATTTTGTAGCCCTAAATTCAATTTAAAAGTGTTTTGAATTTTTTTAAAATAGTATACATCATCTAATAAGGTACAGTTTTTACAATAAGTGAAGTATATACCTCTAATAAATAGCATATATGCATTGCTAAGGTCAGTATACGATTTGATAATTTTTCATCGACGCATATGAGACTGGAATAAAAACTATGTGTAACAACACTCTAAAATTAATTTTTTTTTAAAAATAATTTGAATATGTCTTCCTATTTATTTTAAATTTAAATTTATAAGTTTTATTTGAAAATGTAATCTTTGTTGGCATCATTATGAAAAGTATTTTTTTTTGTGATTTTAAAAAAATTTCATCTGTATCTTATATATTTAATATATTTTTAGTATACTCTATTTTATAGGGATTTATTTATTTTCTATAAAAAATGATCTTATTTTTGTGATTTTGTTTTCTTTTTAAAGAAGAACTAGATGAGTTTTTTTTCTTAGTTTTGATCTTTTTAATATTAACATGATTAAAACATTAACTTAAAAATTTCAATATACATAAATAGGGCCCCATTTTATGAGTTGGCCTAGGGCTCCACCTAGATTTTCTTATCTCAGGGCCGGCCCTGTATATAATCCGTCTCCAGTGTAAAATGTCTCCGGGGCTAGTTTTTGTAAATATTCAGGGGTTAAAAATGCTAATTACCCTTATCTTTTTCAGTGTTCTTGTGTGTTATTATGGTTTAGGTGATTGAAAGATCATATCTTTTAAAGACCCCAAACTGTTCTAAAAACTGTTGGTTTGGCGTCTTTGGGACTCTGTTGTCGATCGAAACATTATATTTTCTTACTTGTCATTATGACATCATATTGTGACTAATTTTGATCTTCTATCTTCTGATGCCTAAACGACTTGCTCTCTACCGACAATCTTCATTTGAAAATTCAACCGTTCGGTCGAGGTTTCATCGGACGGAAACTGACGTTGTGTGGGCCCTAACCACAAACACTAGTTCGTACACAGGCATGGTTAAAAATCACGTGCGGATTCGGGACGTCCCGACAGATCAATGAAAGATCCACGTGTGGCTGACTCGTCAGAAAACACTAGCACCGTACGATCACAATCCGACGGTTTAAATTTCTTCCAAACAAAGAGACGCATGGAGGAAGCATCCTTGAAACTCATTTTGCACTACGCAGAACAGATCTCTCATCATTCACAAAAAAAAAAAAAAAAAACTAAATCGATTCTTCAATGAAGCAAAACTAAAATCAATTTATTGTTATTATATACACACCATGCATATAGCATACTTGCATACAAGGACGAAGAAAACTAGGTACGAGAAGCAGAGAAGTGTTTCCTTCTCTCTTGTCGCTGTCGAGTCGGAGCAGAAGTCTGGAGGCTATAGACCAAAACCCTGTCCTCTTATTCTGATCCATCACAGCCGTAGTCTTGTTCTTGTTCATCTTCACCTGCACCGCCATCGATTGGCTCCTTCCCAGTGGTGGCGGATTCAGGCGGGTGTTTGGGGAACGCACAGAGGAGACGGAGACGGAAGAGAAGGAGGAACCTCCGATGGAGGAAGACGAGGATGACAGAGATTTGAAGACCTTCGAAGACGACAGAGAGAGCTGATCGAGCCTCTCTGTTAGGCAGATCGAGCAGACACCCTCTGCTTTGTGGTTCAGGTGTTTCTTGCATCGCATCTCAGCCTTCCAGTCCATACTCCCTCTCCCTCTCTCGTCCTCTGTTTTGTTTTGGTGGACCTTTAAAAAAGATGGGAAGGGGACTTTTGGGAGGCCCTGCCAAAATGCACCGAAGTATCCACTGATGGGGTCGGTCCTGGCTACATTGAGTGGACGGTCGTATGGGACTTGGGTCCCGTAGGTTGGACGGTGATCTCGGATTTTCGGCGGGGAGTGACCCTCGCGCGCGTGCACGGAAAGTTTCAGTTACGTAAATAAGGCGAGGTTGTCTAGTGACACACTGACACGTGAGTCTCGCACGTGCGATCAGTGAGTTCTTGGAAACTTCTTGGTTTTCAAGATGCAATTTCCTACTGTTATCCAGTACTTGTCATAAGCTAAAATACGTGTTTCATGTGCCTTTCGTGCCATTTTTTTTGCCAGGCATTATCCTAGCTGGTATTTCTTTCGTCGTGCGCTAATGTAATATGTTTCCCTTTTATGAGGGCTTCTTAATGCTTTTTTACTGAACTATTGTTTTTTCATTTTTATTTTTATTTTTCAGTGTTTCCATGCATTTTTTTTTCTTTTATTGATATGAGGAGTTAATGCATGGGCCATAGAAAGGACTTGGTATGAAAAATGATATCTGTGTGCAGCCTCATTTGCAATTCTCAGTGTTTTTATTTTTCCTTAAAGTATATACTCGTCTATAAATTCTATACTATTATGTAAAGTGAAGTAAAAATATCAAAATAAACCAAGACATATTTTTTTAAAAAAATATAAATATTAATTTTTCATACAGTTAGGAAACGACATTTGGACTGATAGGGCTGCAAAGCAGACTGAGTACATCAGCGCTTTTGTGGCATACATGCACCTCAAAGTTTAAAAGCTACTCAACTTAACTTCCAAATTATTGGTCTGTTTAGCCAATATGTAATAGATGGTCAACTTGACTTTTCCAGCTAGGATTTGGACTCATGTCTCCTAATTAGGGATGAAACTCAATCGACTTGATGCGATATAGGGAATGGATAATGAGATTTGATCTATTTCTCAATAACCTATCTCTTGATTTCACATAATAGAGTCCGCTTTAATTCTAGAGATTTTCAAATGCTGGAAATTTTAATGAAGAAAATGTGTGAAGCGCGAAAATATTATGTTTGTTGAAAACCATTTTAATATGCAATTGCATTTAATCAACAGAGTTTGTTCAAATGCGGATTCAAACAATACCTAATTATAGAATCAAAATTGTGTTGAGATTTTAATAAAATCCCAAAACCCTATATCTCATACAAATCAAAGAAGAAAAGAAAAGAAAAAACATATGCACCTGTCGCCAGTGTTATGCAGACCTGAATGGTAGGACTTTTTGTCACGCCCCAGGGCGGCCGTCCCCGAGACGTGGCAATAATGAAATATCAGCTATCAATACCTGAGGTCAACAAAGACTCCAACAACAACACACAAGGTGGCAAAGCAAAGATAATGATAACTGATTGAAAAGCGGAAGCATAAGATATCAACAATGTCTGTAAACCAAAAACATTATTACAGACTCGAATACACAATCACTGTCCTGTGAGAGCCAAGTCTAGTCCAAATAAAATACAACCTGTGCCACATGCACGATTTACAATACATAAAATGACTCTAGGACTGCTGACAGCCTCGCACTCGCCACCCGCCGAAAGAACGCTCCACGCCCATAAGACCACGCCACAGGAAAGCTCCCGCTCCACGCCCAACACTGCCCCTGAAAAGAAACAGTATGCGAGGGGTGAGCTACAAGCTCAGTGAGTGGCTGGAAACCAATCACCATACAACAGTTCAATGCTAACACAATTTCTTTTCAAGGAAAAACATGGGTAGAAACCCAATGGATAACAGGGTCATGCGGCGGCGCGACCAACCTCACCCTCACCCTCACTCCCGGAGGAAGACTCTTGGGTCTTTTGGGGAGAGACCATATCGTTGGTCGAGGAGACCCGGGATTACTGGTCCACACAACACTACTGGATCACCAACCTCACCCTCACCCTCACTCCCGGAGGGAGACTCTTGGGTCTCTTGGGGAGAGACCATACCGTTGGTCGACGAGACCCGAAATTACTGGTCTACACAACACTACTGGATCATCTACATCGAGATAACTGCCCAACAATGTCTTTGAACATCGATACGCAACCGGACCAAAAAAAAAAAAAAATGGACAAACCACGAATGGGTCACGCAGCGACGTGTCTTCACTTCATCCTCACCCTCACCCTTTACAGGTGACATAGGACTTTTTGAGAGATTAGACTCCTCTACACCCTTGGTCCACCGGTAGCCCTTTCCCCGGGTAGTCACTACCTGGTATACTCCCACGATCAGTACGCTTCCGAATGCCTCGGTGGTACCTACGGATAGGAGCCCTATGTCAAGACAACTTTTCCAACGCTGGGAAGTTCCTACATCGGATCCAACGAAGGGGAGAACGATTCCACGCTCGCAATATCATTCGTTAGCCCTCTCCTGGGTAGTTGATTGATTATTAAAGTTGTTATTAATTACCGCAAGTGCACGGATCATTACAGAAGTATAGATCTAGCAAATACGGGTCGATCCCACAGAGAATTGTTCAAATTAAATTATTAATTGATTTACCTAATCGAATTAGACAGGAAGATTGATGAAGGTTTATTTTTTTATTATTATTTTTTTAAAATATATATTAATAAAAAGATAACTAGGGTTTTAGAATCCACCATGCAATACCAATTTAGGGGTTATATTCAAATGTGAAACTCCACCATATAACTCAATCAATATTGACGTTAGTCAAATACCAATCGGAAATTAAATATTTAAAATCATATTAATTATTTCATAAAATGATCTATCTCCCTTCCCTTTATAAAATCTACCAACTCAATATTCAACTTGTTAAGAAGAGCATAAAATATCAGAGAACCTAATCAAAGCATATTTTATCAAATCAAATACAAGAGATTTTTGAAGAAGATAATTAAAAAATTCACATGAAAGGTTTCAAAAGAGAATTGAAGGAGAGATTGATATTCAATAAAGCAAACAATATGGAGAATTCAGATCTAAATATAAAATCCTAAACTAGCATTGCATGGTTTCATCTTCAACCCTAGTTGAAGATTTAGCTACTAGAAAACATGATCAAACTAAATAAAAAATAAAAAATAAAAGACATCATATTATTGAAAAATTCTTGAAAATAAAAATACTAAAGTAATATTAAAATTCAGATCTAAATATATACAAACATCCAAAGATATGAGATGAAAAGAAAAACAAAAACAAAGCAAAACTCTTGAATCTTTCTTCTCCTTTGGTTGTCCCTTTGCCTCCTTCTTTAATTTTTTTCTTGGCTTCATATGTGTTCCTTTTATAGCCTCCAGCCTTGAATCTTGACCATTGATTTGCAATGAATTGGATGGTTAAGATTGGCCATCAACCTTCCTCATATGAATATTTGACAATTTTAGCCGGTAAAATCTTTCATTCCCGTCATTAATTTTCTGCAGAATCTTCGGATGAATTTTTTACCCTAATAAGGTGGAATTGCAAAATATTCATGAAACATTGATTTGTAGATCTTGAAAATATCTTTCAACGCCATATTTTGGGCCAAAATACGATATTTGAGGCAAAAGTTATGGTCAAAATAGTGGGACGGTTTTAACATTGATTTGAAGAATATTTGATTGGATTTTGATTTTTGATTCTCTCTTCACCAAATCTTTATCTAGCATAATTTTGGATCTTCAAGAATCCTCTTGATTCTCCTTCATATCTTTAAATGCTTTATAGAATATTTTGCATTGATAATCATCATTTATCTCAATTACCTGCAATAACAAATAAATTCTGAATATTAGTCATTATTACACATAAAATTAGGAAATAGAAAACTAAATTAAGGGGATTAAATGTGCAAATAATACGCTTATCAAATACCCCCAAACCTAGATTTTGCTAGTCCTCTAGCAACTAAAGTGATTAAAAACAAGGATAAGGCCACTTTCGCAGGCTCTCACGGTTGCATTTAGCGTATGCAACAAGCCCTTAAACCCCTAGGTCACCCCTAGTGGACGAGTTTGACTCGTGAGGGTTTGCAGCGAATCTACCCACAAAATTCTTTTTTTTTTTCTGCCATAATCCCATGATAGTATCAAAGAGCTCAAGATATTAAATTCTTTTCAGAAAAGTACTTAATGTAATGACATGGTGTGCTCGTGAAAATCTGGACAACACTCAAGAGGTTCAGACTCCTAAGTAAGAATTTTCCTTCTAATTGCTGTCGAATGGTTGGTTCTCCCTTAGACACTGAGTCAAAACCAGAATAGTCTACTAAGCCAGTAAGAGATTTGGATGTTCACTTTATTACCTCATGGGCTTTATATGTGATATTCCAGCTTACTTACTATCTTTTACAGGGAGGCTTTCACTCTATCACTGTCGAATCGGTCTTTAAACTTCAACATAATGATTGCTAAGCTCTTTGTTCAAAGCACCTTAGATATTATCTCATTGATTTTTTTTTTTCTTCTTCTTCTTCTTTTTTTTTTCTTTTTTTTTTTCCTTTTGAAAAAGTACTCTATCAATTTTTTTTTTAAGACCTAATGATAAGTAGCCCTTTTCCACTGTACTTGTGATTCAATGGTTGCTTTTCAATTGATGTAAACCCTAACTCCTTATCAAGCAAATCAATGAACTAGACTTTTAGGTTCAACAGGTTTTAGAAAGTTCTTAACATTCTAGGCAATTATTAAGTCGACTCCACAAATTCATCTTAACTCAAAAATGCATCCAGATGTGTAGTGACTTTTCCAATATCAAGCACTTAAGACCTACTAAAATAGAAATTAACATAAGAGTTCATGCTACCATCATAGGGATATAGGCATATTTTTTTTTTTTTTTTTTTTTTTGAATACTCTATCCTAACTGAGAATGATGAATCACATGATAAATTCAAAATGTCAAAAACCCCCCAAACCTAATCCACACATTGTCCTCAATGTTCATATGTTTGGACACGTGAAATATCAAGAATGGAGAATAAAAAAGGAAGAATTTTACCATATCAAGTGATCACCATTGAACTGCTGCTATACGATGGCATCAAAACAATTTTGTTAGTTCAACATACTTTAAAATAAAGACTACATCCAATGACTCGATGATAGTGGATGCATAAAATCTAGACTAAAAATGGAAAATTACCTTAACTCCCCCAAACCTAGTTTACAGCATGAACAACGAAATGATGATTCGGGAGGAAAGGCAACCCAGAAAAATATAGTACAAAATGATTACCAAGAGAGCTTAATCTTGATAGATGGAATCATGGAGGTGAATGACCTCCATTTTCTCCAGCGGTAACTCCAAAAATGGTTTAAGTTCTAGCTTGGGAGGCTCATCAATGGAAGGAAGGGGTGGTGACAGAGGAGGGGGCTCAGACTTTGGTTGCCACTTATTAAATGGGATGGTTGTTTCTGAATCTAGGAGAGCATTTACTTCCATGATCGATTTTTTCATATCAAAATTTTCTCCAAAGTGGGCAAGGCAAAACTCTGAAGGATCTTTCGTGCTCATAGAATGATGTTTCAAATCTTTAATTAAAACTCAATAGAATTTACATCCTCTAATTCATCATTATAATCTCCTGGTTGTTTTCCAATGTGGAAGATATTTAGGTCAACTGTCATATTTCCAAAAGATAATTTCATCAATCCATTTCGACAGTTAATCAAAGCATTAGATGTAGCCAGAAATGGTCTGCCTAAAATTACAGGAATTTGCCCCTTTGGGTTCAGAACAGGTTGGGTTTCTAAAACTATAAAGTCAACAGGAAAGATGAAATCCCCAACCTTAATCAGGACATCCTCAATGACACCTTTAGGAATTTTCACAGATCGATCTGCTAATTGTAAGGTCACTGGGGTAGGCCTCAATTCTCCTATGCCTAACTGTTTGTACACTGAATAGGGCAGTAGATTTACACTCGCACCTAAGTCTAGCAAAGCTCGATCAATACGGGTGTCTCCAATCACACATGAAATGGTGGGACAACCTGGGTCCTTATACTTGATTGGAGTTTCACATGAAAGAATGGAGCTTACATGGGATGCTAGGAAAGCTTTCTTGGGTACATTGTTGGTCCTCTTTTGGGTGCATAAGTCCTTCAAAAATTTAGCATATGCTGGTACTTGTTGGATAGCATCTAGGAGCGGAATGTTCACGCGAACTTGCTTAAACACTTCTAAAATTTTATCTAGCTGGGTAGATTTCTTAGTTGAACCTAATCGCTGAGGATATGGGGCCTTGGGAACATAAATTCTCCCAGGAGAATCATTGGGCTTTGCTTTCTCTGGGATGGATGGGCTAGGAGGGATGGGTTCAGAACTTGGGTCCTCATGAATAAATTTGGGCTTGTCCTTATCATCTTCAACATCATTATTAGGCATAATAACCTTGTTGTCCACTTGTCTACCAGACCTAAGAGTAGTGATTGCATTAACCTGGTTGGACTGGTTACTAGAAGAATCTTGGATTTGTCCTTGAAGAATGGATCCTCTAGGGTTAGGCTCAGGTTGACTAGGAAATTTTCCTTTCTCTCTCTCATCATGGTGGTGGCCAATTGACCAACTTGAATCTCGAGACGGGAGATTGCCTGTGTGGTGGATTGAAGGATTTGCCCTGTAGATTGCATAAATTGATTCAAAGTGGCAGACATCTGGGAGGATGATTGAGTTAGATTTTGAGTGGACTTCATAAGAACATCTAATCCTTTCTCAAAGGAAGAGAACTTCTTCTCATTTTCTGTTTGAAACCCAGGCGGAGGAAATGGAGTAGGAATGGGTCCTGTGTTTGGTCTAGGATACATGGGAGCTTGAGGAGGTCCCTGTGGGCCTCCCTGGTGTGGGCCTTGAGTCCACGACAGATTTGGATGATTCCTCCATCCAGGATTATAAGTTTGAGCATATGGGTCATTTTTCCTCCACTGTAAGCTATTGGCATGTTCGGCCCAACTTTCCTTGTGGGATGACAGGGAAGGACAGTCTTCCGCTAGGTGATTTGAAGATTTACATAAAATGCAGACAATAGTAGAGTTGGAGGTGGAGACTTGATTAACAGAATCATGATTTGGTTTCATCTCTAGGGCCTCTACTCTACGAATGAGAGATGCAAACTTGGCTTCAGACTCAAAGCTACTATCAATGGAATGAATACCTCCCTTAGAAGGCATGGGTTTCTCAGGCTCTCTAATTGTCTCCCATTGCATGGATTTTTCAGCTACTTCTTCCAAAAATGCCCATGCTTCAGTTTCATTTTTATTGGTAAATTCACCACTACACATTGATTCAACCATAGTCCTTGTGGTGTAATTCAAACCTTCATATAAAATTTGCACTAATCTCCAAACCTCAAATCCATGATGAGGACATTGCAACAACAAGTCCTTGAATCTCTCTAAATATCTCCATAAAGATTCTCCCTCCTTTTGAATGAATTGATTTATATTCATGCGAATCTTAGCAGTTTTATGATTAGGAAAGAACTTCTTCAAAAATATCATAACTAATTGATCCCAAGTGGTGATAGATTTTGCGGGTAGAGCATACAACCACTTTTTAGCATTATCTTTGAGGGAGAAGTTGATTAACCTCAACCGGATTGAATCATCAGTTAGCTGTTGAAGTTTTAGAGTGGAACAAACTTCCTCAAATTCCCTAATGAAAAGATATGGATCCTCAGATCCATCAAATTTTGGGAGCATATTAATCATCCCAGGCTTGATCTCAAAGTTGTTAGCATTGGTTGTTGGTAACACAATGCATGAGGGTTGCGTAGTTCTAGATGGATACATGTAATCCTTCAAGGTCTTTGGAATGACATCTACTGTGTTATCCATGGTGATGGTTGAATCGGTACGAATCAATCGGTTTTTAGAATCCCTAGACCAAATGCTCATAAATCAAATATCTCAAATCAAGAATATACTTTCACAACCAACATATTAAGATTTATCTTGTTAAGTGAGGGAGGATGATTTTTAAAAGATCTAGTTGTTGAGGATCTTCCTCCTTAAAGGACAGCTCCTAACTGTTCCAAGATATGCCTTAAGCTGTCACGCCCCAGGCGTCCCCGGGACGCGGCAAGTGTATATATGATATCAGTATAAACAGGAGTTCAATAACATACTCACACAACAGCTAAAATGACAACACAACAACAAAAGCAGGGCTGACATGATATATACACCAATTGCGGAAGCTAAAAGACTGAATCTGTAATCCAAAAACATATTACAGACTCGATACATAATCAACTGTCCTGTGAGAGCCAATATATACAAGACATCCAAATAAAATACAACCGCGTGCCCAAGCACGGAAGATAATACATACAATCCAAAAAGGGGTGCTGATTTCCTCTATAACTCGCGGGACGTGGCGCTACTCCGCTACTGGTGTAGTCTCTCTCGGGGAGCTCCTCCTTCAAGTCCACCTCAGCGATAACTGGAGAAAAATAATTATGCGAGGGGTGAGCCACACGCTCAGTGAACAGCACAACCCATGCATCACAGCTTATATTAACCATAACCAGATATTATTAAACCACAATCACATTACTCAAGCCACAAAATGGCAACAACTCCGCAATCCAGTGGGTCGCTCCTGCCAACCCACTACACCCTCACCCTCACCTCTCAATGGGTGACCAAGGATATTGGGACTAATTACACAAAACCAGCGGGTCGCTACCGCCACCCGCTACACCCTCACCCTCACCCTCACCCTCACTGGGTGACCAAGGATATTGGGACTTACAATCCAGTGGGTCGCCACATCGCCGGCCCACCATACCCTCACCCTCACCCTCAATAGGTGACCTAGGCTCTTGGGACTGACTAGGCTGTTGGTCACCCTTGGTCCACCGATAGTCTCTCCCCACTCCGTAGGTCGTTTGGCCACTCCCACATTCAGCACAGTCCTTCTACCAAATCAGGAGGCGCCTACTGATGGGAGCCCCTGCACGGGACGACCTTTCCAACACCGGGGTAGTCTCTACACGGATCCAACGAAGGGAACAGAACAGCCTATCCATCGCATATGATCCACTTGGATCCGCAGACAACACATCCTAGCAACTCTAATGACCTGAATTCCTCAGAATTCCTCCGGGGCGCATAACCAAGATGCGGGGAACATGCATAATAGTTATAACAAGGTTGGAATATTAACGGGGAAAGAATCCTTGGGAGGGCAGCGTGAGGTCCCGATATAGGACATCCCGACAACCAAACAAGGAACACGGAGTACCCTAGCCCGGGTCTCACCGCTGTCCTCGCGAGGCCCCTCCCCTATGATATTCGCTAAAACAGGCTAATAATCACATGCTCGCATTTTATTTAAATAAATAAACTAAATGGGAACATGCATCGGTCGGGGCTTTCCTAGCATGGAAACATGATAACAGGGTGCATGGCTCTTATACGGGTCCTAAAGGTATAAGTCTCTAGCATACAAATCTAGGGTGGCATGCATACTACAGATTATCATGCTTTCATAGCTTTTCATATTAAACAGGTTAATATTTACTATGGTGCCCGAGGGGAGGACGGTACACGCTCAAGTGCATGTAGCGCCTCCCTACTGGGTTGGATCGTCCCACCGTCGCGCTACCGTCCGTCAAGATCTGCAAGATAGGGTAATCAACTGGGTGAGAAACCACACAATTTATACATAGAAATGCACAGAAATACCCAAAACTCGGATAAGCATGCATACGGGCTCGCACGCATGCGAGCACGCGCGTACGCACGCGAGTCCGAGTGCCCCGACACCTACCCGAACCCTCGAGCAGCCATTCGCATGGCCCCCCGCATGCGCACGCACAAATGCGCACGCACGCACACACCCCGGCACCATCGGCACACTGCCGCGTGCCTGCCCGCGCGCCCAGACGCGCACCCGCACGCACGCGCACGCTCGTGCGCGCCCACGCGCACCGCGCGTCCAGCCCGCGCCCCTCGCGCAGCACCCCGCGCACTACCCTAGCACGCGCACGCACGCGCATGCACACGCGCGCGCGCACTGGTTCCCTGCCCAGCGCCCAGGCGCACTGACCAGGCGCACTGGCCGCGCGCGCGCACGCCCGCGCGCCCCCACGCGCGCCAGCATTTGCGCGCACCTGCGCACTCGCGCGCCCGCGCCCGCGCGCGTCTGCGCGCCCACCAGCGCCCGACTGCACGCGCGCCTGCGCGCGCACGCACGCAGACGACGCCCAGCTCGCGCCCAGCCCACTCTAACCACATTTTAACCCTCTCAACCTCTCACACACACCCAAACACCCCTACCTAGCATGCATGACCCTCCCAACATCCACTTAAGCAAAAAAAAATCAAGAAAAGGAGGGGAGGAGCTCACCTTGGAGGGGGAACAAAAGGGGAAGGTTCGGGGGCCCTTCGCGCACCGAAACGCCGCCACCGAGACCACCACCACCACCACCACCACCCCTCAGCCTCCTCCTCAGCCTCCTCTTCAGCTGAAAATCAGGGGGGGAAGATCCATGCAAGGGAGCTTGAGAGAGGGGAGAACAAACACAACAACACACCCACACAACCCAACTCATGCACTTGCACCATCTCTCTTTGAGGCATTAAACCAAACACCTAGGGGGCTTGAATGAGGGAAAGAGAGGGCCAAGAAAAGCTGGTCGACGTGCACATTGGGAGGGGAAGAGAGAGAGAGAGAGGAGATATTTATCAAAATATCTAAGGAAAATTTACTAAGTCGCCCTCCGACTAGAAATTCTGCGCAAGCTTCACTGGAACAGCTATAACTTCCCCGATACACCTCCGAATTGCTTGATTCCAAAACCGATGGAAAGCTAAGAAGATTATCTACAACTTTCATGTTTATGCCATGATCAGATAATCCCTCTAACAAATCCGAAATTAGAGCTAAACATAGAGCAGGGCTGCTGCCAGAATTTCCATCCCCGGGGTATACTTGGAAAAATACCCATAACTTTTACTACAAGAATCCAGTTGATCTAATTCCACTTCTGTGCGAAAGCTAACTCAAAACTGGACATCTCATAATAAAATCATAATTAAACCTATTCATCTTGGATTTTTACAAAATCAAATCCAAATACCAAATCAGGAATACATAACTCAGGAGAAAAAAAAAATTATGTACCCAAATCTTCAAACAGAGCGCTCCAAATGACACAGACACAACAAGCTTGCCAGTTAACGATCAACCACTCAACAACCAGGAAAGTGTAAAGGATTAGTGGGGGGTCTTCCACGCTTTCGCGTGTTCCTCAATTAAGTAACCACGTCCTTTTAGGTAGAAACCTTATGAAACCACTTTCCTAGACATCATTAAATGGTTAATGGCTCACTGGAGTATCTCTTGGCGTCTCTTGTCCTATTGAGCTCGAAAACCTAGGGTCAAGTCTACTTCATCTTATTTTAATTAGGCTCATGGGTTTGACAAATGCTCAAGATGATGATTTGTGGGCCAAGGAAGGGCGATGAAATCCCCACCTTATGTTATGTGGGACAACCCTTAGATGGATTAATTAATGTATGCTAATTGAAAAATGCACACACAAAAATCTCAATCAACCCCAAAAGTAACCCACTTGCATGAAAGATTCCTGGGTGAATGAAATACTCACAACTCACACAGTGAGGGAAGAATTAAATCCACCTTTTTGCCGTGATGAAATGGTTCACCTTAGGGTCGCCTTCGAACACTTTTGGATACTCGTTTAGAGAAAGAATGGTCTAAGCCTTACACCATTCTTTGTTGTGTTCTTGTAGGTTCTTGATATCCTGCAAAATATGAAGAGAAAAAATCAGCAAAAGTAAAGAAAAAAAAACTAATCCGAAAGATAAATCAACATCAAATATAATATGAAACAATTCCTCGGCAACGGCGCCAAAAACTTGATTGATTATTAAAGTTGTTATTAATTACCGCAAGTGCACGGATCATTACAGAAGTATAGATCTAGCAAATACGGGTCGATCCCACAGAGAATTGTTCAAATTAAATTATTAATTGATTTAACTAATCGAATTAGACAGGAAGATTGATGAAGGTTTATTTTTTATTATTATTTTTTTAAAATAGATATTAATATAAAAAGATAACTAGGGTTTTAGAATCCACCATGCAATACCAATTTAGGGGTTATATTCAAATGTGAAACTCCACCATATAACTCAATCAATATTGACGTTAGTCAAATACCAATCGGAAATTAAATATTTAAAATCATATTAATTATTTCATAAAATGATCTATCTCCCTTCCCTTTATAAAATCTACCAACTCAATATTCAACTTGTTAAGAAGAGCATAAAATATCAGAGAACCTAATCAAAGCATATTTTATCAAATCAAATACAAGAGATTTTTGAAGAAGGTAATAAGAAATTCACATGAAAGGTTTCAAAAGAGAATTGAAGGAGAGATTGATATTCAATAAAGCAAACAATATGGAGAATTCAGATCTAAATATAAAATCCTAAACTAGCATTGCATGGTTTCATCTTCAATCCTAGTTGAAAATTTAGCTACTAGAAAACATGATCAAACAAAATAAAAAATAAAAAATAAAAGACATCATATTATTGAAAAATTCTTGAAAATAAAAATATTAAAGTAATATTAAAATTCAGATCTAAATATATACAGACATCCAAAGATATGAGATGAAAAGAAAAACAAAAACAAAGCAAAACTCTTGAATCTTTCTTCTCCTTTGGTTGTCCCTTTGCCTCCTTCTTTGATTCTTTTTTTCTTGGCTTCATATGTGTTCCTTTTATAGCCTCCAGCCTTGAATCTTGACCATTGATTTGTAATGAATTGGATGGTTAAGATTGGCCATCAACCTTCCTCATATGAATATTTGACAATTTTAGCAGGTAAAATCTTTCATTCTCGTCATTAATTTTCTGCAAAATCTTCGGATGAATTTTTTATCCTAATAAGGTGGAATTGTACAATATTCATGAAATATTGATTTGTAGAGCTTCAAAATATCGTTCCAATGCCATATTTTGGGCCAAAATACGATATTTGAGGCAAAAGTTATGGTCAAAATAGTGGGACGGTTTTAACATTGATTTGAAGAATATTTGATTGGATTTTGATTTTTGATTCTCTCTTCACCAAATCTTTATCTAGCATAATTTTGGATCTTCAAGAATCCTCTTAATTCTCCTTCATATCTTTAAATGCTTTATAGAATATTTTGCATTGATAATCATCATTTATCTCAATTACCTGCAATAACAAATAAATTCTGAATATTAGTCATTATTACACATAAAATTAGGAAATAGAAAACTAAATTAAGGGGATTAAATGTGCAAATAATACGCTTATCATTAGTCTCTACCTGGTATACTCCCACGATCAGTACGTTTCTGAACGCATCGGTGGTACCTACGGATGGGAGCCCTCTGTCAGGACAGCTTTAACCCGGCCCGCTTCAACACGGACGACATTGGGAGGAAACACTCCATGTTCGCAAAGCGAACCCAATGGAAAAACAACTACTCTCGATAATCACATATCGATGATATCGAATACTATTGTACTCCCACACGGTTGCATCGCTCGGACACAAGGGGGTTGCCTCTGCTCTCACGCAGAAATAATCCCATGGCACATAACCCAACAGGCGGTTCATATACACGCCTAGCACGGGTAGGCCTAGCTTAATGCCACAACTACCGGTTTAACAAAACCGATAAGATAATGAATTCTCCTGAATTCCAAACGAGTGCATCGCTCGGATGCACGGGGGTGATTACATCACTAGCGCTCTAACTAATAAGGTACAACCCGACAACGGGTCATACCCACGCCTATTTCAGATAGGCCTAATTAGTTTTAACATGCGCATATATTTTATAGGAGAATTTAATCTTAGTTATGTGCATGAACCATATGCACGATCACATATCAATTAATCATAGGGATACTCCCTAATCATAGATTTACATCATAATAAATCATACAACATGCATACATGGTCATTAATCACATAAGCACACAAGGCCTAACTTAAGCATGCGTTGGATATCACCAACTTAAAAGGTAAGGGTCAAGCGCGATCTCGCGCACTAACAGGTGCATGCCAATATTCCAAACGAACCTGAGTCGAGTAGGAAATCGCATCTACTTACTCAGTCCGTGCAGAGGGAGAGGGCGAGAGAGATCATCATCTCATGAAGTCGGTCATAGCTTTGCCCCATTAGCATGGGCGCAACAACTACACCACGCCCTCGAGTCTTATCGCAAGGGAATATTAGGCAGGTGCCCGTTATTAACCCAGACTTAATCATGCTGGATATTCCAATTAATATGGTGGGAGTAGTATTACAATACTACCTAAGGCATGCCATATTCTATACATCAATACACATTACAGCAATACATGCCCATACTAGAGGGGCGCATGCAACACAATCATTCATACATGGATACAATACATGTAATATAAGCCTAGCATGCAAGATATCTAACATATTATAGTCTAAGCATGGTCATACTACTTATCTACACAAGTAGTATAGCTAGGACGCCCCATCGATGCGCGACACACAACTACGCGCGTTAAGTGCATCTCGAGAGGGGGGGGGGATTGGACCAAACCACTCACAGATACCCGGATCGTCGCGCGTCCGGTCTACGAGATCTGCAAAACACAACCAATGATCCACAATTAAAATATGGAACCTCCTATCACACATATAAGCCTACTTCATGAAGGCCCTAACCCCTGATACTTCCATATTATCACCCAAGACACATGCAAACAACTCCTTGACACTCAACCAAACAAAACTGCCAAACCTGCTGCAACCAGCCCTACTAATTGGTCTCCACAGCACCCAATACAATTCTAAAAATTATGAAATAAATCATGCACATTCTCCGATATGCTGGGATCATAATCCATGATGACATTAGAACCTAATTTTGCCTCTACAAGCCCGAAACAAATTATTTCCAGAAGCAGGTCAATTCCTACGCGAATCTGGACAGGCCATACAAAACAGGTTCTAACTTACAACACAGATATCATAATGACCCCAAATTTCATATATAACATCTAGACACATAGATGATCAAATCATAAGAAGACATAATCCTACAAATATGCCTCTAAATACTAGATTCACTGAGATCTTTAAAAGACAGTGAGCTGCCTTACCGAAACAGGGGGAGGGAAATGGGGAGATGCGGGGTTATCGACACACCCACGACCACCTCAACCACCACCACCACTACCACCATCTCTTCAGCCTCTCCACCAGCCCTTCTTGGCTGAAAAACAGAGGAAAACATGAGGGGAGGCATGAGAGGGTTGGAGATGGAGAAGGGAAAGAAACAACAACACATACACACACACAAACTCACCCTAGCTAGATCATCCCTTCATACACTATTCATCTTCTCCTTCCTTTGCTTCTTCCTCCTCCTTCTCCACACACAAAGAGAGGAAAAAGAGACCAAGAGAGGGAGAGAAAGAGAGATCCACGAGTTGGGAGAGAGGGGGAGAGAGAGAGAGGGCAAAATGGTCATTTCCATGCCCAAATAGTGTTTAGGGGTGACCATAAGGGGGTGGTGAGGTTAGGGTTAGGCTCACCCTCACTCAACCACTTATTTTTGCTTTATTGGGAAGCGTGCGGAGAAGCACCACACACTCAAAAATATCTCGCCCACCGAAACCCAGTAACGGCCAAACCCGGATGCGATTCGGAACTGCATATTTTTCAAAACGTTACTGGAATTCGATGAAATTTTTATGGGTAGTACTAAATGGTACCAGGACCCATAATATGCAGTTAGATTTCCAATCAGAGTGCTCTAACTCCCACAGGTGGCTAAAAGCTAAAATTTTAGCGACTCCGATCGAAAAAAGAAAAGGCCCTGAATGACCCAGATGTGACCAAGGCTTAACCGAAATGGCTCCAAATGACACAAGCATAACATTCTCCCCCCCTTAGGAAATTTAGTCCTCAAAATTTAAGGAAACCCAAAGGGAAGATCGAATATATCACGCATAGACCTTTTGCTCCCAAGTGGTCCATGCACCAGACTGGCGCTACCGACACACTGTACTCAAAGGAATGGTCTTAGCATGGAGCCTCTTCTCATGCTGGTCCTTGACCTCGATCCACTGCTCCACGAACGACAAATCCAGCTCGAGGATGAGACGGTCAAACAGAATGACATGAGCAGGATCGTGGACATAACGCCTCGGCCATGAGACAAGGACGACGTCGTGGGCATGAGCCAGCTGTGGGGGAAAGGCTAGATGACAAGCCACCTCCCCAATCCACTCAATGACGAGAAACAGTCCCATTGAAGAGCCAACTCAGCTTGCCCCGAACGTCGAAATAGAGGATGCCCTTAAACTGGGACACCTTCAAGAAAACATGGTCGCCAAACCTGAAGGTAAGCTCCTGGCGACGATGACCTGCGTAGCCCTTCTATCGGTTCTGGGAGGTGCAGATGCACACATGAACCAACCTGGCCACTGCAAGGTCAAATAAATAACTTGTGGCCCCTCCAACTGGCGCTCCTCAACCGTCCCAACACAAGGGAGGTATAAAACTGCGCCTGTAGAGTGCCTTTCACAGATCCATCTGGATGCTCGAATGGCAGTCGTCTTGCAGGCATACCCCAACAAATGGGTGGTGCCTCACCCAACTGCCCTCATCATCGAGCACGCAGGCACTTAGCATGTCCTCCAAGGTCTGAATCGTCCCCTTTGTCTGGCTGTCCATCGGCGATGAAACGCTATACTTAAATGGAGGCTCGCGCCAAAGCCTGCCAAGGCTGCGCCACAACCTCAAAGTAACCCTCGCGTCTCAACCGAAAATAGCGCCGACCGGAGTGCCATGAAGACGAACAATCGCGAAGGTGAAAACCCACGTCAAAGCGTCCAGAGACTCAATCAGTCGGATAAGGGAGGGAAGCGCAGGGAGGGAAGCGCAGACTTAGTCACTCGGTCAATGATAACCTAGACGGCGTTGCGACCCGAACGTGACTTTAGCGAGTCCGCAACAATCCCTGATAACCCACTCCCACGTCCACTGTGGAATCTCCATGGACTTATGCTTCCCAACGCGATTGTCACTCCCCAGGCCAGCCGTCCCCGGGACGCGGCAAGTGTATATATGATATCAGTCTAAACAGGAGTTCAATAACATACTCACACAACAGCTAATATGACATCACAGACAAAAGCAGGGCTGACATGATATATACACAAATAGCGGAAGCTAAATGTTATATTTGTGTCACTTTTAACCTGCTGGTAACCGTTGGAGCGTCCTGGCAGTTTTTAAAATTTTTAGGGTTTTCGATCGGAACCGCTAATTTTTGGACTGTTAGCTATCGTCTGAGCTAGAGGACTCCGATTGGAAATATGACTGCATATTTGGTGTCCTGGTGCCATTTTAGACCTCTCACGAAAATTTCATCGAATTCCGGCATCGTTTGCAAAAATTTCACAGTTCCGGGGCGTATCCAGGTTTTTAAGTCGCACTCTATTTAAATGGAATCTAAAATCACCCCTACACTATTCATCATCCCTACAACCTTGCTTTTCTCTCTCCCCTCTCTCTTTTTCTCACTTTCAAGCCCTCTAGAGCCCTCAAAGCTTAAAACCTAAAGCACGGGAAGTGTAGATCGGGTCCCGATCTACACACCGGTGTCTTCAAATCCCGATTCCGACGACTCTAGCCACTCCGTCCCCCTCTCTTTGTCCTCTGATTCGGGCCATTTCGAGGGCCGTGGTAGATCGGGGCGTAAGAGAGCCTTTGGGAAAGGTTTCGGCGCGCGGAGAGCGTCCGGACTTCGCTTCCTCCCCTTGGTAAGGCCTTTTCTTCACTTTTCTTGCATAGATGTATGCTAGGAGGTGGATTTTGGGGTTGGGTGGAGGTCGGCGGCTGTGGGTGGCCGTCGGAGGGCGGTGGAGGTGGTCGGAGGTCGGTGGGTGGTGGTAGAGGTGCTCGGGAATGGGTGGGAGGTGGCCTCGGGCAGTGGTGGTGGCTGTCTCGGGCAGGGCAGCAGCAGCTGGCGCGGCTGGCTGAGCAGTTTGGCGTGCGCGTGCATGCGCGCGGGCGTGCGCGCGGGCATGCAGTCGGGGGGGAGATAGTGGCCAGCAGGCGCGCGTGCTGGGCGTGCTGTGCGCAGGCACGCTGGGCGCGCTGGGTGGGGCTGGCCGGGTAGTCAGGGAGCAGGTGCACCAGTTTGCTGGGCGCGCGAGCGCGTGCGCGCGGGTGCGCGCGCGGGCGTGCGCTCGGGGGGTGCAGGGGGAGGAGTGCGGAGCTGGCAGACTGCGGGCTGCGCGAGCAGGGCAGGCCGGCTGGGCAGGCCATGCTCGGGCAGCTGACAGGGGGTGCTCGGGCACCAGGTGGACGGTACTCGGGTGGGTAGGCGAGCGGTGCTCGGGCCACTCGGCGACGCGCGCAGGCAGGCAGTGCGGGCAGCAGCGCGCGCAGGCTGGCAGGCGCGCTGAGCGCGTGCTGGCAGGCGCGCTGAGCGCGTGCTGCCAGGCGCGCTGGGTGCGTGCTGCGCGGGCGTGCGCGTGGACGCTGGGTGACGGTCCCGGGTGCTGGGCGCTGAGCGCCGGGGTGCTGGGCTGCGGGTGCTGGGTGCTGGGTTAGGGCCCGGGGCGCTGGGCGCCAGGCGGGCAGGGCACGCGCGGGTGCTGCGCGTGGGGCGCGGGGCACTCGGGCGTGCATCAGGCAGTCTTGGGTGCGCGCGGGGCGCGGGGAGGCCGTGGTGGTGCGCGCGGGGAGCGGTGAGGCGGTGGTGGTGCGCGCGAGGCGAGGCGCTGCGCGCGGGGGCGCGCGGGGTGCTCGCGGGCGGCGCGAGGCGTGCGGGGTGCGCGGGCTGAGGCGCGGCGGCGCGTCCGGGCGGTCGGGTGGCCGTGCGGGTGGTGGCCGGCCGTGCGGGTGGTTGTCGGAGTGCTCGAGCTAGCGTGCTTGCGGGTCGTATGCACGTTTGCCCGAGTGTTGGGTTTTTGTGGGTTTATGTATTTTGTAGTATTTATGGATTTTAACTCACCATATTGAATGTCTGTCTTGCAGATCTGGACGGCCGGTCGCGCGACGACCCCGAGTCTGGTGAGTGGGACAATCCAACCCAGTAGAGAGGTGTTGTACGCACTTGGGGCGTATACCGACCTCTCCTGGGGCGCCATGGATAAATATTACCTGCAATAATATGTAATCCATGCTTGTGTGAATTATGTGTAGAATGCATGCTACCCTAGTCCTTGCATGTTAGGGACTTGCACCCTTAGGATATGCGTATGAGCCATGCAGCATGTCCCCTGGTTTTCATGCTAGGAAACCCCGGCCTATGCATGCGTCCTACTAGTTTATTTATTAAATTAAATGCTGGTATCTGTTAGATCGCATGCCTTAGGATAATATTATAGGGAGGAGCCTTGCGAGGTCAACGCTGAGACCCGTGTTAGGGTACTCCGTGTTCCTTGTTTGGTTGTCGGGATGTCCTGTATCGGGACCTCGGGCTGCCCTCCCAAGGTTCTAGTCCCAATAATATTATATGTAATGATTGTATGATTGGTATAATTATTAGCATAGTTGGTAGATATTATAGGGGAGGGGCCTTGCAAGGACAGCGGTGAGACCCGGGTTAGGGTACTCCGTGTTCCTTGTTTGGTTGTCGGGGTATCCTATAACGGGAACTCACGCCGCCCTTCCGAGTTTCTTTCCCCCAATGATATTCCAGCCTTGCTGATTTTTGTACATGTTCCCGCATCTTGATGATGCACCTGGTTGAATTCAGAGGAATTCATGACATTTGAGTTGTAATGATATGTAGTCGGCGGATCCGAGTGGATCATATGCGTATGGATAGGCTGTTCTGTTCCCTGCGTTGGATCCGGTAGAGGCTACCCCCAGCGTTAGACAGGGCCTTCCTGATAGAGGGCTCCCATTAGTAGGCACCTCCTGATTTGG
This sequence comes from Acorus gramineus, assembly GCA_030737835.1. Lineage (NCBI taxonomy): Eukaryota > Viridiplantae > Streptophyta > Magnoliopsida > Acorales > Acoraceae > Acorus > Acorus gramineus. The sequence goes on from JAUJYN010000023.1 coordinate 948,538, forward strand.
TTTCGGACTGTGCTGAATGTGGGAGTAGACCAGGCGGCCTACGGAGTGGAGGGAGAGACTATCGGTGGACCAAGGGTGACCAACAGCCTAGTCAGTCCCAAAATCCTATGTCACCCATTGATGGGTGAGGGTGAGGGTGTAGTGGGTTGGCGATGAGCGACCTACTGGATTTGTGAATAGATGATTATCAGTCCCAATAGCCTATGTCACCCATGGATGGGTGAGGGTGAGGGTGTGGTGGTTCGGCGAAGTACGAACCACTGGATTATGTTGTTATGTATTGATGGCTGGATAAAATAATGGAATATTGGTAAATATTGTCTGTGATGCACGGGTTGTGCCGTTCACTGAGCGTGTGGCTCACCCCTCGCACATGTTTTTCCCCAGTGGTCACTGAGCCTGAGCTAGAGCCGGAGCAGCAGTTGGAGCTTTCCGAGGGATTTCTTCAGTAGCGGAGCAGCGCCACGTTCCGCGAGTGCCAGAGGTTATCAGCATCCCTTCTTGACTGTATGTATTTGATTTCCGTGCTTGGCACGTGTTTGTATATGTTCAGTTGTATTTGTGTATATTGGCTCTCACAGGACAGATGATTGAGTATCGAGTCTGTAGAATGTTTATTCACAGATTCAGTCTTTGCTTCCGCATTTGGTGTATATATCATGTCAGCCCCTTTTGTTGCATATGTGTCATTCTAGTTGTCTGTGTATGATATATATTATTGACCTCCTGTGTAGGCTTCTGATATGATACATACACTTGTCGCGTCCTTGGGTTGGCCGCCCTGGGGCGTGACACTAAAAGACTGAATCTATAATCCAAAAACATATTGCAGACCCGATACATAATCAATTATCCTGTGAGAGCCAATAAATACAAAGACATCCAAATAATACACAAACGCGTGCCCAAGCACGGAATATAACACATACAATCAAAAGGGATGCTGATAGCCTATGATACTCGCGGGACGTGGCGCTACTCCGCTACTGGTGAAATCCCTCGGGGAGCTCCTCCTCCAGATCCGACTCAGATGACACTGGAGAAAAATATTATGCGAGGGGTGAGCCACACGCTCAGTGAACAGCACAACCCATGCATCACAGATACATTAACCACCAGATAATATTAACCACAATCTCATTATTCAAGCCACAAAATGGCAGGAAGTATACCAATCCAGTGGGTCGCTATCGCCAACCCACTACACCCTCACCCTCACCCCTCAATAGGTGACATAGGATATTGGGACTTACAATCCAGTGGGTCGCTACATCGCCGACCCACCGCACCCTCACCCTCAACCCTCAATAGGTGACATAGGATATTGGGACTGACTAGGCTGATGGTCACCCTTGATCCACCGATAGTCTCTCCCCACTCCGTAGGCCGTTTGGCCACCCCCACATTCAGCACAGTCCGTCCCAAATCAGGAGGTGCCTACTGATGGGAGCCCCTGCACGGGACAGCCTTTCCAACGCCGGGGTAGTCTCTACACGGATCCAATGAAGGGAACAGAACAGCCTATCCATCGCATATGATCCACTCGGATCCGCAGACAACACATCTCAACAACTCTAATGTCATGAATTCTTCAGAATTCCTCCAGGGCGCATAACCAAGATGCGGGGACATATATAATAATAATCATTAACAAGAGGTATAATAATAATTATTAACAAGAGTTATAATATTATTGGGACAAGAAACCTTGGGAGGGCAGCATGAGGTCCCGATACAGGACATCCCGACAACCAAACAAGGAACACGGAGTACCCTAGCCCGGGTCTCAATGTTGACCTTGCATGTTATATATGTGTCACTTTTTAGCCTGCTGGTAACCATTGGAGCATTTTGGCAGTTTTTGAGTTTTTTTCGTTTTTCGATCGGAACCGCAAAATTTTGGACTGTTAGCTATCGTTCTGTGTTTGAGGACTCCGATTGAAAATCTAACTGCATATTATGTGTCCTGGTGCCATTCTAAGCCACTCACAAAAATTTCATCGAATTCCGGTAACGTTTCCAAAATTTCACAGTTCCGGGGCGTATCCGGGTTTTGACCGAGCGAGAAGTCATTGGGAGAGTTGACTCGGTCAAAGTGGGCCCATGACTTGGTCAACCCTTTTTGTTTTTTGGTGTGGTTGGGTTGACCCAAGTCAAATCCCACTTAAACCCTCACTTAAGCCTAATTAACCTAGCTTAACCCTAATCTAAGTGAGGGGTATATAAAGTGAGAGCTAAAAATATCCTCCACTATTCATCATCTTCTCCAACACATTTTCTCTCTCCCCCTCTCTCCTTTTCTTGCTTTTGAGCCACCTAGGGTGCTTGAAACTCAAAACTCAAAACATAGAAAGGTTAGATCCGGTCCCGATCTATCCCCCGGTGTTCTCGGATTCGAGTTCCGACAAGTTTGGCCCCCTCTAACCCCCTCTATTCTCCCCTGTTTTCAGCCCCATTTGAGGTAGGAGGAGGTCATGGTGGTGGAGACCCTTTGGGAGGCGTTTCGGTGCACGAAGATCCACCGGTGTTATATATGTGTCACTTTTTAGCCTGCTGGTAACCGTTGGAGCATTTCTGGCAGTTTTAAAATTTTTAGGGTTTTTCGATCGGAACCGCATAATTTCAGACTGTTAGCTATCGTCTGAGCTAGAGGACTCCGATTGAAAATCTAACTGCATATTTGGTGTCCTGGTGCCATTTTAGACCTCTCACGAAAATTTCATCGAATTCTGGCATCGTTTGCAAAAATTTCGCAGTTCCGGGGCGTATCCGGGTTTTTAAGTCGCGCTCTACTTAAAAGGAATCAAAAATATCTTTTTACTATTCATCATCCCTACGACTTGCTCTCTCTCTCTCCTCTCCTCCGTTTTTCTTCCGTTTGAGCCCCCTACGCCCCTCAAAACCAAAAACCTAAAGCACGGGAAGTGTAGATCGGGTCCCGATCTACACTCCGGTGTTTTCAAATCCCAATTCCGGCGAGTTTTGCCCGTCCGTCCGCCCTCTCTTCGTCCCTGATTTGAGCCATCTCGGCGGTGGAGGTAGATCGGGGCGTAGGAAAGCCTTTGAGAAAGGTTTCGGCGCGCGGAGAGCCACCGGACTTCCCCTCCTCCCCTTGGTAAGCCCCCTTTCCCTCTTTTTCTTGCATAGATGTATGCTAGGGGGGTGGTTTTGTGGTTGGGAGGCGGTTGGGGGCGGTGGGTGGCCGTCGGAGGGCTGTGGGAGGCGGTCGGAAGCTATGGTGGTGGTCGGAGGTGGGTGGTAGAGGAGCTCGGGCTCGGGCAGGATGGCAGGGCAGCAGCAGCAGGCGCAGCAGGCAGGCGCAGCAGGCAGAGCCGCTGGCAGGGCGTGCGCGTGCGTGCGCGCGGGCGTGTGCGCGGGCGTGCGCTCGGGCTGGCGCTGGGCGTGCCTGGTGCTGGGTGTGCAGGGCTAGTCGGGTGCTAGGCTGGCAGGGCTAGCTGGGTAGGCTGGGAGCAGGGCACCAGTTTGCTGGGCGCGCGAGCGCTTGCGCGCGGGCGCGCGCGCGGGCGTGCGCTCGGGGGGTGCAGGGAGAGGCGTGCGGAGCAGGCTGCTGGGCTGTGCGCGCTGGCAGGCCGGGCGAGCTGGCTGGGCGCGCAGGCGAGCAGGGCAGGGGCGCTCGGGCATCAAGCGGGCAGTGCCCCGGGCGTGCAGGCGAGCGGTGCTCGGGCCACTCGGCGACGCGCGCAGGCAGGCAACGCGGGCAGCAGCGCGGGCAGGTGCGTGCTGCCAGGCGCGCTGGGCGCGTGTTGCGCGGGCGTGCGCGTGGACGCTGGGTGAGGGTCCCGGGCGCTGGGCGCTGGGTCGCGGGTGCCGGGTGCTGGGCGCTGGGCGCTGGCGGGCGCAGTCGGGCGCGCAGTTGTGCGCGGGTGCGTGCGCGCGGGTGCGCGGGTGCGCGCGGAGCAGGTGCGCAGGTGCGCGCGGGTGCTGGCGCGAGCGGGGGTGTGCGCGGGAGTGCACGCGGTTGCGCGCGGGCGCGCGCGGGCGTGCGCGCGAGCGTGCGCGCGCGCGGCAGGGCACCTGGGCACTTCGCCTGGGTGCTGGGCAGGGCGCCTGGGCATGCGCCTGGGCGCGGTGCTAGGGGCCAGTGCGCGCGGTGCTGGGGGCCAGTGCGTGCGCGTGCTGGGGCGTGCGTGCAGTGCGCGCGGGGGCGCGCTGGGCTGGACGCGCGATGCGCGCGGGCTGGCGCGAGTGTGCGCGTGCGTGCGGCGGTGCGTCGGGGAACGCGGGCCGGCGTGCGACAGTGCGCCGGTGGTGTCCGGGTATGCGGGCTGGGCTCGGCAGTGCGCCTTGGCACGCGGGCCGAGGCTCGGCTGTGTGCTCGGGATGCTCGGATACACGTGCGTACGGGCCGTATGTACGTTTATCCGAGTGTTGGGTATTTTAGATGTATTTTTGGGTATTTTATGCATTGTTCTCACCATATTGAATGTCTGTCTTGCAGATCTAGACGGACGGTCGCGCGACGACCCCGATACCGGTGAGTGGGACAATCCAACCCAGTAGAGAGGGGTCATACGCATTTGGGCGTATACCGACCTCTCCTAGGGCGTCATGGATAAATATTAACCTGCAATGATATGTATATCATGCGAGCATGATTTAATTATAGAATGCATGTTACCCTAGACTTTGCATGTTAGGGACTTGCACCCTTAGGATATGTGTATGAGCCATGCAGCATGTCCCCTGGTTCCATGTTAGGAAGCCCGGCCGATGCATGTGCCCTACTAGTTTATTTATTTGATTAAATGCTAGTATTTGTTTACAATGCATGTTATAGTGAATATTATAGGGGAGGGGCCTTGCGAGGACAGCGGTGAGACCCGGGTTAGGGTACACCGTGTTCCTTGTTTGGTTGTCGGGGTGTCCTATAACGGGAACTCACGCTGCCCTCCCGAGTTTCTTTCCCCAACGATATTCCACCTTGTTATAACCTTATGCATGTTCCCCGCATCGTAGTTATGCGCCCTGGTGGGTTCTGAGGAATTCAGAACATTAGTGTTGTTATAATGTGCTATCTGCGGATCCAAGTGGATCATATGCGATGGTTAGGCTGTTCTGTTCCCTTCGTTGGATCCGGTAGAGACTACTCCAGCGTTAGACAGGGCCTTCCTGACAGAGGGCTCCCATTAGTAGGCACCTCCTGATTTTGGACGGACTGTGCTGAATGTGGGAGTAGACCAGGCGGCCTACGGAGTGGAGGAGAGACTATCGGTGGACCAAGGGTGACCAACAGCCTAGTCAGTCCCAAAATCCTATGTCACCCATTGAAGGGTGAGGGTGAGGGTGTAGTGGGTTGGCGATGAACGACCCACTGGAGTTGTGATTGGATGCTTGTAAGTCCCAAAATCCTGTGTCACCCATTGAAGGGTGAGGGTGAGGGTATAGCGGGTTGGCGGAAGCGACCCGTTGGTTTTAGGTGCAGTTAGTCCCAATATCCTATGTCACCCGTGGTAGGGTGAGGGTGAGGGTGTAGTGGGTTGGCGATGAGCGACCTACTGGATTTGTGAACGGATTATTATCAGTCCCAATAGCCTATGTCACCCATTGATGGGTGAGGGTGAGGGTGTGGTGGTTCGGCGAAGTACGAATCACTGGATCATGTTGTTATGTCTTAGAGGCTGGATAAATAATGAATTGTGGTAAATATTGTCTGTGATGCATGGGTTGTGCCGTTCACTGAGCGTGTGGCTCACCCCTCGCACAATATTTTTCTTCAGTGCCATCTGAGTCGGATCCGGAGGAGGAGCTCCCCGAGGGAGTTCATCAGTAGCGGAGTAGCGCCACGTCCCGCGAGTTGCAGAGACTATCAGCATCCCTTGTACCAGTATGTATTATTTTCCGTGCTTGGGCACGCGTTTGTGTTGTATTTGGACGTCTTTGTATGTATATTGGCTCTCACAGGACATGTGATTATGTATGGAATCTGTAGTGTGTTTTGATTACAGATTCAGTCTTAGTTATCCGCATTTGGTGTATATATCATGTCAGCCCTGCTTTTGTTGTCTGTGTGTCATTCTGGCTGCTTGTGTATGATATTATTGACCTCCTGTGTAGATTCTGATATTATATATACACTTGCCGCGTCTCGGGGACGCCCGGGGCGTGACAAAAAGGTGGTATCAGAGCCTGGTCCTGTCAGAGCCAATGGTCTTCTTTCGTAGAGATGAGTCCTAGGATTTTGATATGAGTATTCTGATCCTAGAGTCTGGTTTTCTTAGGATTGCTGATATGTCTCCTCGTGGAGGACGGCGCGGACATGGTCCCTCTCGACCTTTGGAGGTTTTCAGACCTACTAGAGGCGAGGATGCTACTGGAGAGTCCACGGCTGTGAGGCCAGGATCGGCGCAGGAGCCTCCCGCACGGGAACGTGCGTTCGCTCGGACAGCGGATTCGGTGGAGACTCGGATCAGGGCACTGGAGGCGCAGACCAGAGCGTTGGTAGAGCAAGCGCGGGAGATTCGGGAGCTGAGGGCGGCCCGTGATGCTGTTCCACAGGTCCCCTTGGTAGCAGATCCGTCTGTGGTACCCGAAGTACCCCTAGTCCCCGTGGTGATCCCAGCGGTGAGAGTTCAGGATCCCCTAGTGAGGGAGGTGGAGCTAGAGGCTGCAGCCCGAGTATTGAGTGTGGTTGTTCGAATTAAAGAGGCTGGGTTGTAGCCGTCCTGGCAGGAGGCTCTCATCCGTAGGTACCGCCGATGCAGTCGGAGGGGTACTGATCGTGGGAGTATGTCAGGTAGGGGCTAACCCGGAAGAGGATTAATGAATGGTGCCGCGAGCGTGGAAATCGCTCTCCCCTTCGTCGGATCCGCGTAGTACAGCCCCGGCGTTAGACAGGCTCCCGGTCAGAGGACCAGGCGAGCTACGGAGCGGGGAGAGGCTACCGGTGGACCAGGGGTAGAGAGCAGTCTAAGTCTCTCCCAAAGTCCCAAAATGTCTCCTTTCGGGAGTGAGGGTGTGGATGAGGCGAAGACGGGTCGCTCGTGACCAAATGGTTTATTCGACCATTCCCGATGATGTTGGGTTCGGTCCTGTAATGGATGATGTCGCGAGTATGGAATCGTTCTCCCCTTCGTTGGACCCGAGTAGGGACTCCTCAGCGTTAGAGAGGCCTTCCTGACAGAGGGCTCCCCTCAGTAGGCACCTCCTGATTTGGTTTCAGACTGTGTTGAATTGTGGGAGCGGACCAGGCGGCCTACGGTGTGGAGGAGAGGCTACCGGTGGACCAGGGGTGAAGAGCAGTCTAAGTCTCTCCCAAAGTCCCAATATGTCTCCTGATGGGAGTGAGGGTGTGGATGAGACAAGACGCGTCCTCGTGACCCAAATTGCTGTTCGACCATTCCCACGGAGGTTGGGTCCGGTCTTGAGAAGGATGTTGAATGACATCGTTGGGTGATCATCTAGAGGTAGATGATCCGGAGGGGTTAGTGGTGTTCTTTTAAATGATGTCTTCTTCCAGTGTTCCTTTTCTGGATTAAGGGGCCTTGTGAGGTCGGCTTGAAACCCGGGCTAGGGTACTTCGTGTTCCTTGTTTGGTTGTCGGGGTATCCTATATCGGGATTTCATGGTGCCCTCTCGAGGTTTCTTTTCCCAGGTAAGGGATGCCATGGAAGCATCAGAAGATGAGAGATCAGTGCAAGTTTGGTTAGAGGTTAAGGCCTTTTGGGCTGAGTGTTTCTGGTGAAGGCATATCTGTGGACCCGGGTAAGACGCTTGCTATGTCGAATTGGCGTCGACCATCGAACCCCGCAAGGATTCGGAGCTTCCCAAGTTTGGCGGGTTATTGTAGGAAGCTTGACGAGGGACTCTCGAAGATAGCTGTTCCTCTTAACCGCCTTACTTGGAAGGATGCCGGTTCGAGTGGTCCCCTTCTTGCGAGGAGAGCTTCCTGGAGTTTATCGGAGGCTCACCTCAGCGCCAATTCTTACCTCTCCGTCTTGGAGTGGTGGGTTCGCAGTTGGGTAAAGGTGTCCACGATCCTGCTCACGTCATCCCGTTCGAGCCGCTTGTCTCTGAGCCGGACAGTCATTCGTGGAGCAGTCGATTGAGATCATGGACCGCCGCGTGAGGAGGCTCTGCACCAAGACCGTCCAGCTGGTCGAGGTGCGATGGCAGCACCGTTCCGGTGTTAAGGACACATGGAAGCTCATGGATGCCAGGTGTGACGCATCTTTTCCCCTCCTAGATGTTTTTGCATATTTTGAGGACAAAATTTCCTAAGGGGGGAAGAATGTTATATATGTGTCACTTTTTAGCCTGCTGGTAACCGTTGGAGCATTTCTGGCAGTTTTAAAATTTTTAGGGTTTTCGATCGGAACCGCATAATTTCAGACTGTTAGCTATCGTCTGAGCTAGAGGACTCCGATTGAAAATCTAACTGCATATTTGGTGTCCTGGTGCCATTTTAGACCTCTCATGAAAATTTCATCGAATTCTGGCATCGTTTGCAAAAATTTCGCAGTTCCGGGGCGTATCCGGGTTTTTAAGTCGCGCTCTACTTAAAAGGAATCAAAAATATCTTTTTACTATTCATCATCCCTACGACTTGCTCTCTCTCTCTCCTCTCCTCCGTTTTTCTTCCGTTTGAGCCCCCTACGCCCCTCAAAACCAAAAACCTAAAGCACGGGAAGTGTAGATCGGGTCCCGATCTACACTCCGGTGTTTTCAAATCCCAATTCCGGCGAGTTTTGCCCGTCCGTCCGCCCTCTCTTCGTCCCTGATTTGAGCCATCTCGACGGTGGAGGTAGATCGGGGCGTAGGAAAGCCTTTGAGAAAGGTTTCGGCGCGCGGAGAGCCACCGGACTTCCCCTCCTCCCCTTGGTAAGCCCCCTTTCCCTCTTTTTCTTGCATAGATGAATGCTAGGGGGGTGGTTTTGTGGTTGGGAGGCGGTTGGCGGCGGTGGGTGGCCGTCGGAGGGCTGTGGGAGGCGGTCGGAGGCTATGGTGGTGGTCGGAGGTGGGTGGTAGAGGAGCTCGGGCTCGGGCAGGATGGCAGGCAGCAGCAGCAGGCGCAGCAGCCGCAGGCGCAGCAGGCAGGGCCGCTGGCAGGGCGCGCGCGGGCGTGCGCGCGGGCGTGCGCTCGGGCTGGCGCTGGGCGTGCCTGGTGCTGGGCGTGCAGGGCTAGTCGGGTGCTAGGCTGGCAGGGCTAGCTGGGTAGGCTGGGAGCAGGGCACCAGTTTGCTGGGCGCGCGAGCGCGTGCGCGCGGCGCGCGCGCGGCGTGCGCTCGGGGGGTGCAGGGAGAGGCGTGCGGAGCAGGCTGCTGGGCTGTGCGCGCTGGCAGGCCGGGCGAGCTGGCTGGGCGCGCAGGCGAGCAGGGCAGGGGCGCTCGGGCATCAGCGGGCAGTGCCCCGGGCGTGCAGGCGAGCGGTGCTCGGGCCACTCGGCGACGCGCGCAGGCAGGCAACGCGGGCAGCAGCGCGGGCAGGCTGGCAGGCGCGCTGGGCGCGTGTTGCGCGGGCGTGCGCGTGGACGCTGGGTGAGGGTCCCGGGCGCTGAGCGCTGGGCGCTGGGTCGCGGGTGCCGGGTGCTGGGCGCTGGGCGCTGGCGGGCGCAGTCGGGCGCGCAGTCGTGCGCGGGTGCGTGGGCGCGGGTGCGCGGGTGCGCGCGGAGTGGGTGCGCGGGTGCGCGCGGGTGCTGGCGCGAGCGGGGGTGTGCGCGGGAGTGCGCGCGGGCGTGCGCGCGCGCGGCAGGGCACCTGGGCACTTCGCCTGGGTGCTGGGCAGGGCGCCTGGGCATGCGCCTGGGCGCGGTGCTGGGGGCCAGTGCGCGCGGTGCTGGGGGCCAGTGCGTGCGCGTGCTGGGGCGTGCGTGCAGTGCGCGCGGGGGCGCGCTGGGCTGGACGCGCGATGCGCGTGGGCGCGCGCGAGTGTGCGCGTGCGTGCGGCGGTGCGTCGGGGCGCGCGGGCCGGCGTGCGACAGTGCGCCGGTGGTGTCCGGGTATGCGGGCTGGGCTCGGCAGTGCGCCTTGGCGCGCGGGCCGAGGCTCGGCTGTGCGCTCGGGATGCTCGGATACACGTGCGTACGGGCCGTATGTACGTTTATCCGAGTGTTGGGTATTTTAGATGTATTTTTGGGTATTTTATGCATTGTTCTCACCATATTGAATGTCTGTCTTGCAGATCTAGACGGACGGTCGCGCGACGACCCTGATTCCGGTGAGTGGGACAATCCAACCCAGTAGAGAGGGGTCATACGCATTTGGGCGTATACCGACCTCTCCTGGGGCGTCATGGATAAATATTAACCTGCAATGATATGTATATCATGCGAGCATGATTAATTATAGAATGCATGTTACCCTAGACTTTACATGTTAGGGACTTGCACCCTTAGGATATGTGTATGAGCCATGCAGCATGTCCCCTGGTTCCATGTTAGGAAGCCGGCCGATGCATGTGCCCTACTAGTTTATTTATTTGATTAAATGCTAGTATTTGTTTACAATGCATGTTATAGTGAATATTATAGGGGAGGGGCCTTGCGAGGACAGCGGTGAGACCCAGGTTAGGGTACACCGTGTTCCTTGTTTGGTTGTCGGGGTGTCCTATAACGGGAACTCACGCTGCCCTCCCGAGTTTCTTTCCCCAACGATATTCCACCTTGTTATAACCTTATGCATGTTCCCCGCATCGTAGTTATGCGCCCTGGTGGGTTCTGAGGAATTCAGAACATTAGTGTTGTTATAATGTGCTGTCTGCGGATCCAAGTGGATCATATGCGATGGTTAGGCTGTTCTGTTCCCTTCGTTGGATCCGGTAGAGACTACCCCAGCGTTAGACAGGCCTTCCTGACAGAGGGCTCCCATTAGTAGGCACCTCCTGATTTTGGACGGACTGTGCTGAATGTGGGAGTAGACCAGGCGGCCTACGGAGTGGAGGAGAGACTATCGGTGGACCAAGGGTGACCAACAGCCTAGTCAGTCCCAAAATCCTATGTCACCCATTGAAGGGTGAGGGTGAGGGTGTAGTGGGTTGGCGATGAACGACCCACTGGAGTTGTGATTGGATGCTTGTAAGTCCCAAAATCCTGTGTCACCCATTGAAGGGTGAGGGTGAGGGTGTAGCGGGTTGGCGGAAGCGACCCGTTGGTTTTAGGTGCAGTTAGTCCCAATATCCTATGTCACCCGTGGTAGGGTGAGGGTGAGGGTGTAGTGGGTTGGCGATGAGCGACCTACTGGATTTGTGAACGGATTATTATCAGTCCCAATAGCCTATGTCACCCATTGATGGGTGAGGGTGAGGGTGTGGTGGTTCGGCGAAGTACGAATCACTGGATCATGTTGTTATGTCTTAGAGGCTGGATAAATAATGAATTGTGGTAAATATTGTCTGTGATGCATGGGTTGTGCCGTTCACTGAGCGTGTGGCTCACCCCTCGCACAATATTTTTCTTCAGTGCCATCTGAGTCGGATCCGGAGGAGGAGCTCCCCGAGGGAGTTCATCAGTAGCGGAGTAGCGCCACGTCCCGCGAGTTGCAGAGACTATCAGCATCCCTTGTACCAGTATGTATTATTTTCCGTGCTTGGGCACGCGTTTGTGTTGTATTTGGACGTCTTTGTATGTATATTGGCTCTCACAGGACAAGTGATTATGTATGGAATCTGTAGTGTGTTTTGATTACAGATTCAGTCCTTTGTTATCCGCATTTGGTGTATATATCATGTCAGCCCTGCTTTTGTTGTCTGTGTGTCATTCTGGCTGCTTGTGTATGATATTATTGACCTCCTGTGTAGATTCTGATATTATATATACACTTGCCGTGTCTCGGGGACGCCCGGGGCGTGACATCCGGTTCCCTTCCTTTCCTCTCCTTTCCTTGGGTAAGGGTTCTTTTCCTCCTTTTTCATGTTTAGATGCATGTTAGGAGGGTGGGGTTGTGTGTGGAGGGCGGCTGGTGGCTGTCGGTGGTGGTTGGGGGTGGTCGGAGGCCATTGGTGGCCGGTGGTGGGTGGTAGAGGAGCTCGGGCAGGGGGATTGGTTGTCTCGGGCAGCAGGCAGCACAGGCAGGCGCAGCAGGCGTGCAGTGGCAGGGCGCGCGCGCGCGTGCGCGCGGACGTGCGCGCGGGCGTGCGCTCGGGTGGCACAGGCGCGGGTGTGCTGGGCGTGCTGGCTGTGTTGGGCGCTGGGTATGTTGGGCGAGGGTGTTGGGCGCTAGGCGCTGAGCACCGTGCAGGAGCATGCGCGCGGAGCGCTGGGCAGAGGCACAGGCGCGGGGTGTGCGCGCGGTGAGGCGAGGCGAGCGGTGGTGCGCGCGGGGTGCGCGGCGAGGCGAGCGGTGGTGCAGGCAGCGTGTGCGCGCGCGGCGAGGCGAGCGGTGGTGCTGGCGGAGTGCGCGCGGGGCGAGGCGCAGGGCGCGGGCCGTGCGGGTGTGCGCGCGGGTTGCTGCGCTGGGGCACAGCGAGCGCGCGGTGCACCCGGGGTGATCCGACAGGGATGCCGGGCATGCAGGCTGGGTTCGGCAGTGCGCCGGGGCGAGCTGGCCGGGGCTCAGCTGTGCGCCCGGGGAGGGTGGCCGTGCGAGCGGCTGCCCGGGGGTGCGGGAGTGAGTCGGGGTGCTCGGGCTAGCGTGCGTACGGGCCGTATGTACGTTTGCCCGAGTGTTAGGTATTTTTAGAGTATTTTTGGTGTAATTGTGGATTTTACTCACCAAGTTGATTCCCTGTCTTGCAGATCTTGACAGGCGGTCGCGCGACGACCCGACTTCCGGTGAGTGGGACAATCCAACCCAGTTGGGAGGCGTTATATGCACTTGGGCGTATACCGTCCTCCCCTGGGGCACCATAGATTAATATTAACCTGTTTAATATGTAATCCATGCAAGCATGATTGATATGTAGTATGCATGCTACCCTAGACTGAGTATGTTAGGGACTTGCACCCTTAGGTTGTGTAAGAGCCATGCATCTTGTCACCTTGTTATCATGCTAGGAAAGCCTCGGCCTTTGTATGCGTCCTATTAGTTTAATTTGTTAAATTAAATGCAACTTGTAATGTTATTGCATGCCTTAGGGAATAATAAGGGGCCTTGCGAGGTCAACATTGAGACCCGGGCTAGGGTGCTCCGTGTTCCTTGTTTGGTTGTTGGGACGTCCTATATCGGGACCTCATGGTGCCCTCCCAAGGTTTCTTTTCCCGTCTATATTAATGCATGTTCCCCGCATCTTGGTTATGCGCCCTGGAGGAATTCTGATGAATTCAAGACATTAGAGTTGTAGAGATGTGTTGTCAGCGGATCCGAGTGGATCATATGCATGTGGGTAGGCTGTTTCTCTTCCCTTCGTTGGATCCGTGTAGGAACTCCTCAGCGTTAGACAGGCTATCCTGACAGAGGGCTCCCATCAGTAGGCACCTTCTGATCTTGGACTCGGACTGTGCTGAATGTGGGAGTAGACCAGGCGAGCTACGGTGTGGAGGAGAGGCTATCGGTGGACCAAGGATGATTAACAGCCTAGTCAGTCCCAATATCCTATGTCACCTGTTGAGGGGTGAGGGTGAGGGTGTATGGATGTGTATGGATGATTATCAGTCCCAATATCCTATGTCACCTATTGAGGGGTGAGGGTGAGGGTGTATGGATGTGTATGGATGATTATAAGTCCCAATATCCTATGTCACCTATTGAGGGGTGAGGGTATGGTTGTTCGGCGATGTAACGAATCACTGGATTATGTTGTTAAGCCACTTTGAGGCTGGTTGCTGATTATTTGTGGTTAATATAAACTGTGATGCATGGGTTGTGCTGTTCACTGAGCGTGTGGCTCACCCCTCGCATAATATTTTTTCCAGTGATTACTGAGGAGGACTTGAAGGAGGAGCTCCCTGAGCGACTGCACCAGTAGCGGAGTAGCGCTACGTCCCACGAGTTTCTGAGGCCATTAGCATCCTTCCTTTTATTGTATGTATATATTTCTGTGCTTGGGCACCCAGTAGTGTATTATTTGGATGTATGTGTGTATATTGGCTCTCACAAGACATTTGATTATGTATCGAGTCTATGGTATGTTTTTGGATTACAGACTCAGTCTTTTAGCTTCCGCTATCTGTGTATATATTATGTCAGCCTTGCTTTCATCTGTGTTGTTGTCATTTTAGTTGTTGTTTAGAGTGATTTATTGATTCCCTATTTAGACTGCTGATATCTTGTATACACTTGCCGTGACCCGGGGACGGCCGCCCTGGGGCGTGACACCCTCCCTATAATATTATCTAAGACATGCTAGCAATCAATTATATATATTAAACTAGTAGGACGCATGCATAGGCCGAGGCTTCCTAGTATGAGAACAGGGTGACAGGATGCATGGCTCTTACACATATCCTAAGGGTGCAAGTCCCTAACATACAAAGTCTAGGGTAGCATGCATACTACATTTTTATCATGCTTGGATGGATTACACATTACAACAAGTTAATATAAATCCATGGTGCCCCAGGAGAGGACGGTACACACCCAAGTGTGTATAGCGCCTCCCTACTGGGTTGGATTGTCCCACTCACCGGTAGTCGGGTCGTCGCGCGACCGTCTGTCAAGATCTGCAAAATAGGGTAATCAAATTCGGTGAGTAAAATACTTAAATAAATCCAAAAAATACATTAAAATACACAATACTCGGACAAGCGTACATACGGCCTGTACGCACGCGAGCCCGAGCACTCCGACTCACCCCCGAACCCCCGGCAGCCGTACGCGCGGCCACTCGACCCAGGCGCACAGCCGCGCCTCCGCCCGCGCGCCCAGTCGCACGGCCGAGCCCAGCCCGCACCCCTAGACACCCCGCCGAGCCTCCCGGGTGCACCGCGCGCCCACTGCGCCCTAGCGCAGCAACCCGCGCGCACACCCGCACGCCCTGCGCCCCAACGCCTCGCCCCGCGCGCACCCCCCGCGCACCACCCGCTTGCATCACCCGCTCGCACCACCCGCTCGACCAGCCCCGGGTGCACCCGTGCGCACTGCGCCCCAGCGCAGCGCCCCGCACGCGCACCCGCCCGCACTGCGCCCCAGCGCAGCGCCCGCACACCTGCCCGCTCACACTCCCCGCTCGCACCGACTGCTCGCCCTGCGCGCACTACGCCCCCTGCGCAGCACCCGCACACCACCCGCTCGTCCACGTGCCCCTGCACAGTGCTCCGCGCGTACCCCGCGCACTGCACCCAGCGCGCCCGACCACACGTGCCCAGTGAGCCCGTCAGCACGCGCCCAGCGCGCCTGCCCGCAGCTCGCCCGCCTGCGCCTGCCTGCCTGCGATTGACCGCATGCGCCTGCCTGCCTGCGCGCGCCGCTGCCCGCATGCGCCCGAACCAAGCTCCACCCGCGCGCACGCGCGCGCGCACGCTTACGCTGCCTTGCCTGCGCCCGACAGCGCCCAGCCCTGCGCCTGCCTGCCAGCCTACCCGGACAGCCAACCACCCTGCCTGAGCCACCCTACCACCCCTCACCGGCCACCAATGGCCACTAACCACCACCAACCACCACCAATAGCCACCAACAGCCACCACACACCCAAAAACACCCTCCTAAGATGCATCTAAACAAGAAAAGGAAGGAAAGAGAGCTTACCCAAGGAAAGAAAAGGAAAGGAAGGGGACCGGGAGCTCTTCGTGCACCGAAACACCTCCCCAAAGACCTCCACCACCAAGCTCTTCCTCAGCCCTCGAAATGGCTGAAATCAGAGGAGAAAAGAGGGCGTGAGAAGGGGCTAAACACGAGGGAACTCGAATCCGAGACCACCTGTAGATAGATCGGGACAAGATCTAACCTTTCTATTCTTTGTGTTTTTTATTTTAACCTCTCTAGCTAGGTCAAAACCAAGAAAAAGAGAGAGGGGGAGAGAGAAAGCTAAATGGAGAAGAAGATGAATAGTGGGGAGATATTTTAGCTCTCACTTAAATATATAATCCCTCACTTAGATTAGGGTTAAGAGTGGATTAATTAAGTTTAAGTGAGGATTAGGTGAGTTAAAGTGGGTTTTGACTTGGGTCAACCCAACCACAAATAAAAACAAAAGGGGTTGACCAAGTCATGGGCCCACTTTGACCGAGTCAACTCTCCCAATGACTTCTCGCTCGGTCAAAACCCGGATACGCCCCGGAACTGTGAAATTCTGAGACGTTACCAGAATTCGATGAAATTTTTGTGAGCGGCTTGAAATGGCACCAGGACACATAATATGCAGTTAGATTCTCGATCGGAGTCCTCAAACTCAGGACGATAGCTAACAGTCCAAGATTTTAGCGGTTCCGATCGAAAAATAAAAAAACCAAAAAACTGCCAGAATGTCCCAACGGTTACCAGAAGGTTAAAAGTGACACATATATAACAGCGATGATGATTCTTGAACTTTTCCTGAGGGCATGCCATCCTTGGAAAACAAAGTCACCCATATCGCCTTTTCATCGCACCACTAGCAATCTCAATGAAGACTACCTCAAATTAGTCCACGGAGGACCAATAAAACTTTTGAGATCCACGAAGGCATCCGGCGCATTCGTCAACCCCGACAGCAGTACTTAAAACTCATAGTGCCCGAAACGGTCACGAAAGGCCATCTACAGGATGTCCAACTCCCGGATCTCCAACTTGTGGTACCCTTGTGCGAAGATCGATCTAACAGCAGACACCCGCTCCCAGAGCTGGTCAAACAGATCATCGATTCGCGGCAAGGGTAATTGATCTTCAACCTCCACGGGGAGATCAAAACAACACCTCAAACAATTAAGTCCAGATTCTGCTCCTCAAGCATGGCTGGCACTCATGATGACACTTACACGCTTGGTAAGCCGCTCAACCGCACTTAATCCACAAGACACGCAATAAGGGGGGTCGTCGAACCTCGACAATGCCTATGCGACGTCATCTATCTGATAGGGCGGTTGAGTCCCATCACGAACGCTAGCATCGCGTCTCCTTATTTGCGACCAATGTGGGGCAAAACACGACAGTATCCACAACTGTGCTTCACATGCCACCAGAGATAGGTCGCTCAACTATAACCATTGGAACTCCAGCATCCTGCACTCCATGGGCAGATTCATCACAGGGAGTCCACGCTCTCGACATCATCTAGTAGCACTCTCCCGGTGTGGCCTCTACCTGGTAGCCTCCCAAGCCCGCTATCTCTGCCATATGGGCGCACCAACAAGCATAGTATCTGGGAGCACCTCACAGGGCTCTAGCCTCAACCGGACAGCTACAACACACAATGATATATCGAAGCGACTCCAGATGCCACTATGGAACCCAGTCCACAAGCAATCGCCCACTAAGCTGCAATAGGATGTACCCAATCCTGATCGTACGCATCACCACTCGCTACAGCACCTTCCAAGTGAGAGGAAAAATCAATCATCAATTAGATGCTTCATAGGTATTCCTTGACTGGGAAAAGAACCTTGGGAGGGCACCATGAGGTCCCGATATAGGATATCCCGACAACCAAACAAGGAACACGGAGTACCCTAGCCCGGGTCTCAATGATGACCCGCAAGGCCCCTT
Organism: Acorus gramineus; assembly: GCA_030737835.1. Lineage (NCBI taxonomy): Eukaryota > Viridiplantae > Streptophyta > Magnoliopsida > Acorales > Acoraceae > Acorus > Acorus gramineus. The sequence continues at coordinate 966,048 of JAUJYN010000023.1, forward strand.
AATCCTGAGTAGGAAGGCTGGAAGAAGACATCACCCCTTAATGAGCCATACTCCACATCCTCAAAACTTGAAACTGGCGCTGCACGCGAACTCCATGGTTACCAGCAATACCGATGCACGGGAAAGAAGCTCCATTATCGAGACGCAATCCATACCTTAGAAATTGTGACCAATTCATCACTATCATACTACTGGGATGGAATCTCCTACCCAAGCCTTAATTCTAGAACAAGCGATCCAACAACTGACCCTAATCAGTCGACCCAGTCGACAACTTAAGGGTGGGTCTAGGGGTGTCACGTCCACGTCAACGGATGCGAGGAGGCATGTCAGCAACCTAAGATAACTTCTAAAACAAGAGTGCTCGGATGACAATCCTACGACTCATCATCTATACGACTAGACTTAGGCTCTGACAGGACCAGGCTCTGATACCAACTTTTGTCACGCCCCAGGGCGGCCGTCCCCAAGACGTGGCAATAATGAAATATCAGCTATCAATACCTGAGGTCAACAAAGACTCCAACAACAACACACAAGGTGGCAAAGCAAAGATAATGATAACTGACTGAAAAGCGGAAGCATAAGATATCAACAATGTCTGTAAACCAAAAACATTATTACAGACTCGAATACACAATCACTGTCTTGTGAGAGCCAAGTCTAGTCCAAATAAAATACAACCTGTGCCACATGCACGATTTACAATACATAAAATGACTCTAGGACTGTTGACAGCCTCGCACTCGCCACTCGTCGGAAGAATGCTCCACACCCATAAGACCACGCCACAACAAAGTTCCCGCTCCACGTGTTATATATGTGTCACTTTTTGCCTTCTGGTAACCATTGGAGCATTTTGACAGTTTTTGAGTTTTTTCGTTTTTCGATCGGAACCGCAAAATTTTGGACTGTTAGCTATCGTCCTGTGTTTGAGGACTCCGATTGAAAATCTAACTGCATATTATGTGTCCTGGTGCCATTCTAAGCCACTCACGAAAATTTCATCGAATTCCGGTACGTTTCAGAATTTTGCAGTTCCGTGGCGTATCCGGGTTTTGACCGAGCGAGAAGTCATTGGGAGAGTTGACTCGGTCAAAGTGGGCCCATGACTTGGTCAACCCTTTTTGTTTTTTTGTGTGGTTGGGTTGACCCAAGTCAAATCCCACTTAAAACCCACTTAAACCTAATTAATCAAGCCTTAACCCTAGTTAACCCTAATTAAAGTTGAGTTGACTTATTTAAGTGAGTAGCAAAAGTTGCCCTACACTATTCATCATCTTCTCAAATAGATTTTCTCTCTCCCCCTCTCTCTTTTTCTTGGATTTGAGCCACCTAGAGTGCTTGAAACTCAAAACTCAAAACATAGAAAGGTTAGATCTCATCCCGATCTATCTACTGGTAGTCTCGGATTCGAGTTCCGGTGAGTTTGACCCCCTCTTACCCCCTCTCTTCTCCTCAGATTTTGGCCCTTCCTTGGCTAGGAGGAGATCTTGGTGGTGGAAGGCTTTGGGGAGGCGTTTCGGTGCACGAAGAGCTTCCGGTTCTCTTCCTTCCCTCTCCTTCCTTTGGGTAAGCTCTCTTTCCTTCCTTTTCTTGCTTAGATGCTTGTTAGGAGGGTGGGTTTGGGTGTTGGTGGCTGTGGGGGGGGGGGTGATTGGTGGCTGTTGGAGGCCATTGGTGGCCGGATAGAGGAGGTGGGGTGGCTCGGGCAGGGTGGTTGTCTGGCCCGGGCAGGATGGCAGCACAGGCAGCAGCACAGGCACAGCAGCTGGCAGGGCGCGCGCGTGCGTGCGCGTGGGCGTGCGCTCGGGTGGAGCTGGAGGGCGTGCTGGGAGCGGGTGCTGGGCGCGGGTGCTGTGCGCTGGGTTGGGCGGTGGGCACCGTGCGGGAGCGTGCGCGCGGAGCGCTGCGCAGGGGCGCAGGCGTGCTGTGCGCGCGCGGCGAGGCGAGCGGTGGTGCACGTGGGGTGCGCACGGAGCGAGGCGAGGGCGCGGTGAGGCGAGAGGTGGTGCGCGCGGGGCGAGGATCTGAGCGCAGGGCGTGCGGTGTGCGCGCGGGTTGCTGCGCTCGGGCGCAGTGGGCGCGCGGTGCACCCGGGGAGCTCGGCGGCATGTCCAGGCGTGCGGGCAGGGGCTCGGCAGGGCGCCTTGGCGCGCGGGCTGGGGCGCGGCGGTGCATCCGGGGGCGGGTGGCCGTGCGGGTGGTTGCTGAGGGTTCGGGAGTGAGTCGGAGTGCTCGGGCTGGCGTGCGTACAGGCCGTATGTACGCTTGTCCGAGTGTTGGGTATTTTTAGAGTATTTTTGTGTATTTTGTGGTATTTTTGTGTATTTCACTCACCTAGTTGGTTACCCTGTCTTGCAGATCTTGACGGACGGTCGCGCGACGACCCGGTTAACGGTGAGTGGGACAACCAAACCCAGTTGGGAGGCGCTATATGCACTTGGGTGTATACCGTCCTCTCCTGGGGCACATAGTTAATATTAACTGATTAATATATAATCTATGTAAGCATGATTAATGTGTAGAATGCATGCCACCCTAGACTTTGTATGTTAGGGACTTGCACCCTTAGGATATGTGTAAGAGCCGTGCATCCTGTCACCTTGTTATCATGCTAGGAAAGCCTCGACCTATGCATGCAACCTATTAGTTTGATTTATTTAATTAAATGCACGCCTATGATATTGTTAGCATGCCTTAGGGAATATAAGGGGGCCTTGCGAGGTAAACATTGAGACCCGGGCTAGGGTACTCAGTGTTCCTTGTTTGGTTGGCGGGATGTTCTATATCGGGACCTCAGGTTGCCCTCCCAAGGTTTCTTTTCCCTATTGTTATTATATATAATTTCCCCGCATCCTGGTTATGCGCGCTGGAGGAATTCTGAGGAATTCAAGACATTAGAGTTGTTGAGATGTGTTGTCAGCGGATCCGAGTGGATCATATACGATGGATAGGTTGTTCTGTTCCCTTCGTTGGATCCGTGTAGAGACTACCTCAGCGTTAGAAAGGTCGTCCCGTGCAGGGGCTCCCATCAGTAGGCACCTCCTGATTTGGTAGACGGACTGTGCTAAATGTGGGAGTGGCCAAACGGCCTACGGAGTGGGGAGAGACTATCGGTGGACCAAGGGTGACCAACAGCCTAGTCAGTCCCAAGAGCCTATGTCACCTATTGAGGGGTGAGGGTGAGGGGGGTGGTGGGCCGGCGATGTGGCGACCCACTGGATTGTGTAAGGATGACTATCAGCCTATTAAGTCCCAACATCCTTTGTCACCTATTGACGGGTGAGGGTGAGGGTGTGGTGGTTCGGCGATGTAACGAACCACTGGATTTATGTTGTTTATGCCACTTTGAGGCTGGTTGCTGATTAATTGTGGTTAATATAAACTGTGATGCATGGGTTGCGCTATTCACTGAGCGTGTGGCTCACCCCTCGCATAATATTTTTTCCAGTGATTACTGAGGAGGACTTGAAGGAGGAGCTCCCTGAGCGACTGCACCAGTAGCGGAGTAGCGCTACGTCCCGCGAGTTTTTGAGGCCATCAGCATCCTTCCTTTTTATTGTATGTATATATTTCTGTGCTTGGGCACCCAGTTTGGATTATATTTGGATGTATGTGTGTATATTGGCTCTCACAGGACATATGATTATGTTCACAGGACATATGATTATGTATCGAGTCTGTAGTATGTTTTTGGATTACAGATTCAGTCTTTTTAGCTTCCGCTATCTGTGTATACATCATGTCAGCCTCTTTGTTGTCTGTGTTGTCTTTTTAGTTGTTGTTTATGGTATGCTATTGATCTCCTGTATTGACTGCTGATATCATGTATACGCTTGCCGCGTCCCGGGGACGGCCGCCCTGGGGTGTGACACCACGCCCAACACTGCCCCTAAAAAGAAACAGTATGCGAGGGGTGAGCTACAAGCTCAGTGAGTGGCTGGAAACCAATCACCATACAACAGTTCAATGCTAACACAATTTCCTTTCAAGGAAAAACATGGGTAGAAACCCAATGGATAACAGGGTCGTGCGGCGGCGCGACCAACTTCACCCTCACCCTCACTCCCGGAGGAAGACTCTTGGGTCTTTTGGGGAGAGACCATATCGTTGGTCGAGAAGACCCGGGATTACTGGTCCGCACAACACTACTGGATCACCAACCTCACCCTCACCCTCACTCCCGGAGAGAGACTCTTGGGTCTCTTGGGGAGAGACCATACCGTTGGTCGACGAGACCCGGAATTACTGGTCTACACAACACTACTGGATCATCTACATCGAGATAACTGCCCAACAATGTCTTTGAACATCGATACGCAACCAGACCAAAAAAAAAAAAAAAACAGACGAACCACGAATGGGTCACGCGGCGACGTGTCTTCACCTCATCCTCACCCTCACCCTTTACAGGTGACATAGGACTTTTGGAGAGATTAGACTCCTCTACACCCTTGGTCCACCGGTAGCCCTTTCCTCGGGTAGTCACTACCTGGTATACTCCCACGATCAGTACGCTTCCGAATGCCTCGGTGGTACCTACGGATGGGAGCCCTCTGTCAGGACAGCTTTTCCAACGTCGGGAAGTTCCTACATCGGATCCAACGAAGGGGAGAACGATTCCACGCTCGCAATATCATTCGTTAGCCCTCTCCCGGGTAGCCTCTATCTGGTATACTCCCACGATCAGTACGTTTCCGAACGCATCGGTGGTACCTACGGATGGGAGCCCTCTGTCAGGACAGCTTTAACCCGGCCCGCTTCAACACGGACGACATTGGGAGGAAACACTCCATGTTCACAAAGCGAACCCAATGGAAAAACAACTACTCTCAATAATCACATATCGATGATATCGAATACTATTGTACTCCCACACGGTTGCGTCGCTCGGACACAAGGGGGTTGCCTCTGCTCTCACACAGAAATAATCCCATGGCACATAACCCAACAGGCGGTTCATATACACGCCTAGCACGGGTAGGCCTAGCTTAATGCCACAACTACCGGGTTAACAAAACCGATATGATAATGAATTCTCCTAAATTCCAAACGAGTGCATCACTCGGATGCACGGGGGCGATTACATCGCTAGCGCTCTAACTAATAAGGTACAACCCGACAACGGGTTTCAGATAGGCCTAATTAGTTTTAACATGCGCATATATTTTATAGGAGAATTTAATCTTAGTTATGTGCATGAACCATATGCACGATCACATATCAATTAATCATAGGGATACTCCCTAATCATAGATTTACATCATAATAAATCATACAACATGCATACATGGTCATTAATCACATAAGCACACAAGGCCTAACTTAAGCATGCGTTGGATATCACCAACTTAAAAGGTAAGGGTCAAGCGCGATCTCGCGCACTAACAGGTGCATGCCAATATTCCAAACGAACCTGAGTCGAGTAGGAAATCGCATCTACTTACTCAGTCCGTGCAGAGGGAGAGGGCGAGAGAGATCATCATCTCATGAAGTCGGTCATAGCTTTGCCCCATTAGCATGGGCGCAACAACTACACCACGCCCTCGAGTCTTATCGCAAGGGAATATTAGGCAGGTGCCCGTTATTAACCCAGACTTAATCATGCTAGATATTCCAATTAATATGGTGGGAGTAGTAGTACAATACTACCTGAGGCATGCCATATACTATACATCAATACACATTACAGCAATACATGCCCATACTAGAGGGGCGCATGCAACACAATCATTCATACATGGATACAATACATGTAATATAAGCCTAGCATGCAAGATATCTAACATATTATAGTCTAAGCATGGTCATACTACTTATCTACACAAGTAGTAGCTAGGACGCCCCATCGATGCGCGACGCACAACTACGCGCGTCGAGTGCATCTCGAGAGGGGGGGGGGGATTGGACCAAACCACTCACAGATACCCGGATCATCGCGCATCCGATCTACGAGATCTGCAAAACACAACCAATGATCCACAATTAAAATATGGAACCTCCTATCACACATATAAGCCTACTTCATGAAGGCCCTAACCCCTGATACTTCCATATTATCACCAAGACACATGCAAACAACTCCTTGACACTCAACCAAACAAAACTGCCAAACCTGCTGCAACCAGCCCTACTAATTGGTCTCCACAGCACCCAATACACTTCCAAAATTATGAAATAAATCATGCACATTCTATGATATGCTGGATCATAATCCATGACATTAGAACCTAATTGTGCCTCTACAAGCCCGAAACAAATTATTTCCAGAAGCAGGTCAATTCCTACGCGAATCTGGACAGGCCATACAAAACAGGTTCTAACTTACAACACAGATATCATAATGACCCCAAATTTCATATATAACATCTAGACACATAGATGATCAAATCATAAGAAGACATAATCCTAAAAATATGCCTCTAAATACTAGATTCATTGAGATCTTTAAAAGACAGTGAGCTGCCTTACCGAAACAGGGGGAGGGAAATGGGGAGATGCGGGGTTATCGACACACCCACGACCACCTCAACCACCACCACCACTACCACCATCTCTTCAGCCTCTCCACCAGCCCTTCTTGGCTGAAAAACAGAGGAAAACATGAGGGGAGGCATGAGAGGGTTGGAGATGGAGAAGGGAAAGAAACAACAACACATACACACACACAAACTCACCCTAGCTAGATCATCCCTTCATACACTATTCATCTTCTCCTTCCTTTGCTTCTTCCTCCTCCTTCTCCACACACAAAGAGAGGAAAAAGAGACCAAGAGAGGGAGAGAAAGAGAGATCCACGAGTTGGGAGAGATGGGAGAGAGAGAGAGGGCAAAATGGTCATTTCCATGCCCAAATAGTGTTTAGGGGTGACCATAAGGGGGTGGTGAGGTTAGGGTTAGGCTCACCCTCACTCAACCACTTATTTTTGCTTTATTGGGAAGCGTGCGGAGAAGCACCACACACTCGAAAATATCTCACCCACCGAAACCTAGTAACGCCAAACCCGGATGCGATTGGGAACTGTATATTTTTCAAAACGTTACTGGAATTCGATGAAATTTTTTATGGGTAGTACTAAACGGTACCAGGACCCATAATATGCAGTTAGATTTCCAATCAGAGTACTCTAACTCCCGTAGGTGGCTAAAAGCCAAAATTTTAGCGACTCTGATCGAAAAAAGAAAAGGCCCTGAATGACCCAGATGTGACCAAGGCTTAACCGAAATGGCTCCAAATGACACAGGCATAACACTGTCTCCAATTTAAATAGGTCAATTAAATAGCTAGAGAATAGTATTAATAGTAGTGAAGAGGATATTTTTCCCTTAAGTTAAACTATCGGTCTTCAGAGCCTTCTTTTACGAACCTGGACCCGATTGGAAATGGATCCTACACTCCCAAAGAAATCAGGGGAACACCGGTGTGGTGCTAGCCAAAGGGCCTCCGAAGAGATATATCAGTCAGGGATTCAAAACAAAACTCACTTAAATTTTGGTGGCTTGAGAGTAGAAAATTCGATTAGATTCGATACCTTAGCCTTTTGGATTACCTCCCTTTTTATAGGGTTAACTCGGCTAGATTTGTTATGCCTGTGTCATTTGGAGCCTCATTTTTCGATCGGAGTCGCTAAAATTTTGGCTTTTAGCCACCTGCAGGAGTCGGAGCGCTCTGATTAAAAATTTGGCTACATAATTTTTCTCCTAGAAGTTATGTATTTCCGATTTGGTATTTGGATTTAATTTTGTTAAAATCCAAGATGAAGAGGTTTAAATATGATTTTATCATGAGATGCTCAGTTTTGAGTTAGCTTTCGTACAAAAGTTGAATTAGATCAACTGGATTCATGTAGTAAAAGTTATGGGTATTTTTCCAAGTATACCCCGGGGATGAAAAATTCTGGCAGCAGCCCTGTTCAATGTTTAGCTCTCATTTCGGAATAGCTGGAGGGATTATTTGATCTTGGCATAAACATGAAAGTTGTAGATAATCTTCTTGGCTTTCCAAAGGATTTTGAATTGTGCAATTCGGAGCTATATCGTGGAAGTTATGGCTGTTCTAGTGAAGCACGTCCAGAATTTCTGGTCAGGGACGATTTGGTCTTGTCCCCCCCCACCAACTCACTTTATCTCCATTTAAAACCCCCTTTTGTGGAAACCTCTCACTCCCTCTCACTCTCGTCTCCCTCTCCCTCTCTGTTTTTTGGTTGTGTGTGTGTTGTTAATGGAGGAAAGGATGAAGAAGAAGCTCAAGAAAGAGTGAGAAAGGGTGAGAAAAGGTGAAGTTGCTCGAGTCCAAGAGCTGGAAGAAAGAATTTTTGCAAAATCCTTCACCTCCCTGCCCCAAAGGTAGCTGGTTCTTCTTCGATGGCTGCTCGTACATCATCGGAGATGGCCGAACAACTTACTACTCTCAAGGCCAAATCCGCCTCCGTTTCGAAGAAGAGGTCGAGGATGTTGCTTCCCTCAAAACGAAGGTTCAAGGTTTCTCGCACGATCTCAACGGCTGGCAAGGCAGAAGGTGGAGCAGTTGCTTCGTCAGATGTACTTTTGGCTTCCCCTTCCGAGAGTCTGGGCGATCTGCCCATGAGTGCTGTTGTCGGCCAAGAAGTGGGGCCTACTTTGCCTTCCGTTGAAGAGGGATGTCCACCAAGTCCTACCATAAGCTCGTTGCTGGATGCGGTAGTGGTTTCCTCTTCTCCAGAAGTCAAAGTGGTCACGGCTTCTTATTTCAATGTCTCGGTAGTGACAGCCGGCTTGACAGTCGATTCAGCCTGTGTTGAGCGGTCCCCGGCTGAGGTGGTGCAGGCCACACCTCCTTCGGTTGCTTCATCAGGAATGCCCCCAATCGCGGCTGTAGATACCCCAATTTTGACTGTCCAAAGAGATGAAAAATACTTCAAGTAACATTTAGAAATGGCCACATTTGGAAACTATAAAGAAAACTCCCTTAGAAACCAAAATTGGAAACCCTAGTCCAACACTTTGAAGTTTCCAAAACTTGACAGGGGCGGCTACTTGGAAGTAGCCGCCCCTCACTGGGCGGCTAGTTTTAACTAGCCGGCCCCAAACCGCTTCCCTTTGATGGGACATAAAGCAGCATTTAATACTGATGATTGCAGCTGTTTGTTACCTTTAGCCGCCCCTAATAACCGGCCCAAGCCACTGCTTGTTAGAGATGGGACGTTTGTCAGGCCATCATAGAGGCGGCTACTTGAGAGCAACCGCCCCTCACTGGGCGACTAGTTTCAACTAGCCGCCCTCTCCTGGACAATGTCAGAAGAACAAAGATCTAATGGGGGGGGGGGGTCAAATCAAACACCCTATTACCCATTTTTGATCTATTGTCCATTGGATATTCCTTTGCCTCTTTCTTACTATAAATAGAAGGGGTCCAAAAACATTTCTAACACATCCAATAATCCCCCAATTCAAATCAACACATACATTTCATTCCCAAGCCATACTCACAAGCCCATACCTTCTCCCCCTACTTGAAACCCTAGAGAGAAAGAGAGAGAGAAGACCCATATCCAAGCCAAATCTACTCTCCAAAAACTTCTCCAAAACCCAGGTTAAACCTAGCTTAACCCCTACCAAACCCAAACCCATTTCCTACCAAGGTTCTGCCCAAATAGAACCAGACACCAGGCGGCTAACTCTAACTAGCCATCCCCTTTTAGGCGGCTAATTCCCACTAGCCGACCCCCACCTACACCCTGACTTTCTAAACATCCCTTTGTCAAGTCCTGAAGCAGAAAAAGATTCCTGTTTTTCACCTCCATGTGTAGCAAGTCCGTATCTCAGAGTGGAGACTCCACAAACTCCCCCAAAAAGGCGATCAAATCCACCCCCAACTTTTCCTGCTTTTCGAGAAAGCATGTGGCGATCACAACCACCTTTGAATCCTCCTGAGTAGCTGTCGGGCCCCTCAGCAAGGAACCACACCCCTTTCCCCCTTTCTGAGAGACGATCTAGCAGAGCCCGCAGGGCTCAATCGGATTCGAATCCTTGGAAAACCCCCACACACGCAAAGAAGACCATCTTTTTCGGAGGCCTCCCGACCACCAGGAAGCGACACCCCAACCCAAACCATCGAAAAACGATACTGACAAACCTGGCGATCACGGTGGGACATCCCACATGAAAAACATTAAAAGGTAATCCTTTTCTGCCTCCTACAAAACTTGACAAAAGTTCCGCTGCCACCCCCCCAATTTGGAAAACCAAAATTTTCCACCCTTCAAGTCAGACCCTCCTCTAATTTGCATTACAACATCCTTTACTGCTTTAAGCCGCACATAGCTGCGCACCCTTTACTGCTTTCATCGCACTCTTTATTGCTTTAAAGTCGCACACAGCTGCACACCTTTTTACTACTTTAATCACACCCTTTTACTGCTTTAAGCAGCACACAGCTGCGTATCCTTTACTGCTTTATCACACCCTTTACTACTTTATTTACCGCTTTAAACTTGCATTCATTCACTCTTGAACTATTCCACACCATGGAAGGTTACACCCAAGAGGACATAGTAGAGGAGAAATTCAACCAAGGAGACCAAACCGCACAATTCCTTAGCCACCTAGAGGAGAGGATGGCTACCTTAGGATACCAATCGGTGGAGGACATGTTCAATGACCTCGCCTACTATCGTCAGGCCAAGACCTTGAAGCAGGAAACCCCTGTCAAGACCCCCAAGGCTTACCCCACCCCCAAAATCCCACCAACACCCAGTTTCTCGGTCAATCCGAGCCCATTCTCATTTACCCCACCATCCCCCGCGAATCCAATGTTTTCGGCAGCCTCTACCCCAAGCCCTTACCAGGCCACATCCAACCCTGGGACCACTAAACTGCCCTCCCAGGACAGAAACTTTAGACGAAACCATCCAGAGAATCCTCTACGAGACTGGCCCTTTGGCCCCCAAACACATGTCTTTGCACAATTTGAGACAGATCCCGTCAGTCAACCTACCGGAGGGATTTAAAATCCCAAAATTTCACCGGTACAACGGTCATGGAGACCGAGACGTTCATTTAACGACCTTTTATCTAGATGCTTGACCTTTTCTAGATAATCAACATCTGTTAGTCTTCCTTTTCCAGAAATCATTGGAAGGAGAAGCACTACAATGGTTCTCCACACTCTATGTAGACCATCTGTCGGATTTCTTGGCTGTAAGTGAGAAATTTTTAGGCCGTTACGGTTACCAGAGGATTAGGACCCCCTCTATCTCCGACCTAACCGTAGAAAAAATGGAGCCTAGGGAGGAATTTGAACAATACGTGTCTAGGTGACGCACCCTAGTCCACAAAACTGGCCTCCAACTAACAGAATGTCAAGAAATTGACATGATTTGGAGAACCTGAGTTTAGAACTTCGTACGAGTCTTTCATACGGAGACTGCACTATGTACCAGCTTCTAATTGACTGCCACAACAGGATTTCCAGTTGTGCAGTCCCACCCGCGTCCCCACCTATCAGCCATAGGGTTGGACAATCGCAGCAAAAGGCGCAAACCCCCACGATAGAGGGGATTACACCACAAACTTCAGCACTCTACCCAAATGGAGCGCGAGTCCCTGATCGAGGACCAGCTCTGAGACAGTACACATCTGGTTCATCCGGATATGCTCCGCCTCGGTAAGCTACTTACAATTCCAATTATCTACCAGTGCTCGCCCCCATGCCGATACGACAGAACCCTGTAATCCAAAGCCCTCTAGTCCAAAACCAGCGCCAGATTAGAACTACCCCTGCCTACTCTGCGCCCCCAAGAGCACAAAATTTAACTCCCGGGCAGCCCACACCAAGCCCTTACAACAAAGTCTCCCCTCCCCCATCCTATGGCCCAGGATGGTAACGTAAGAGGGACTATTATCCACCACTCCCAGAAACCTTAACAAACATTTTAAGGTAATGGTGGAAACAAATAGTATCTCTCTCCCCACGGCTAGGCCTCCACTCCTAGGGGCCAACACTACACGCTACTGTCAATATCACCAACAACATGGTCACACCACGGAACAATGCATGCATTTTTGTGACTTTGTTTATGATTTAAATGACGACAGGCGCCTAGACTAGGCCATGATTAGAGGCCATCCAAGCAGGGGCAGCCCCCCTCATCAAACTGCAAAGCCACTTGTCATTCACTCTAACCCTATGCCAGACCACAATCAAGATTCCATTTCCAGAATCCATGCCATCAACAGAGGGAGACACCCTTCCTCTGTACCAAACTGCTCAGATAGCTCAACCAATAGTAGCTCATCTGAAGAGTCTGAAGAAGAAGGGGAGGAGGAACCCTTCAACTTGAACCTGAATGATCACGACCTCGCCATACTCTATGATGAGGAAGAAGAAGAGGCCCCGACCATTGGGAACGTGATCAACATCGAATCAAATGAAAGTGGCTCGGAAGATGTCGAGCCCGAAGAAGAAGAAGAGGAACTGGTTGAAGAGGTCCCTGAAGGAGCAAGCAAAAGACATGAGGGAGGGGAGTGTACTTCGGATGATCTGCATTCGGACGACAACGAGTCCTCCAAAAGCACTGACTCGGTAGACGGCCCCTGCCGTCCAATGACCATATCCTTTACTGACAAGGAGCTCCCTGATCCAAGACTACGAACACACCCCCTCCATGTCCTCGGGCGACTCCAAGCCATACCCCTGAACAACATTTTCGTTGACCCAGGGTCAGCAATGAACGTCTTCACCTTCCCCACATATCACCAAATGCCCAGGCGGGGCCGCCCTTTCGTCCAACCAGTACACTCCTCCATCCAAGCATTTAACAATTCCGGGAAGACCATACATGGTCCCGGGTTGTTCGAGTTAGCCGTCGGTCCCCTGATCTACGAAGTGGAATGCTGTGTGGCCAACATAGACATGAGGTACCCGCTAACACTAGGACGGCCATGGTTGGACAACATCCAGGTAATCTTCTCTCCACAACATCAGTGCCTCCGTCTACCATTCATGGGCCACGTGCTAACCGTATGGGGAGAAGCACGCCTAAGGTACGAAAACGAGGATAACTGGGTGTTACATAACATGTTTACCCTAACCTTGCACCCAGGTATCCAATCAAGAAGAGATAGCCCACCATGATCCCCCTATCGTAACAGACACCTCTTCGAAGGATCAGCCGGGACTATGAACTTGGTAAACAACTGTGTGGAGTCCAATCATGTTATGTTTGTGTCACTTTTGAGTGATTAAATATCATGTTTTTATTTCTTTTTAGAGTTCAGGTGCTTAATTTAAAAATATAACCACATATCGATGATTCTAGTATCTGCTTTGACTTACCTGTAAATTTTCATCGTGTTTGGACATCGTTTTAAAAATTATATAGTTCCAAATGGTATCCGTGTTTAGCTGTTACTGGGTTTTGGTTGGTTCTTTGATTGGGTGGGTGGTGACTCTAGGCAAGTATCACCCCATTCTCCAACCCTTGGTTCCTAATGTCTCTATTAGAGGTGAGTGTAAGCCTAAGTATACCCCCCTCCTTACCTCATCACACCAAGCACATTTGTACCTCTTTTGCCCCCATCTCACACTCAAAACCCTAAATTGAGTTTAATCTCTCTCTCTCTCTCTCTCCCCCTTTCATTCTCTCTAGGGCAGCCCCCTTTGTGTGTGATTTTTGGTGGTGCAAGTGAAGATGAAGAGAAGAAAATGAAGGAAGAGTGAAAAGGATGGTGAGTATGTGTGTGAACCTTTTATTTCCCCCCACCCCCCTCTTCTTCTCCATGGCATTCTTTTGACCTCATTGTTGTTTTGGCTTATATGAGGGTGCTGATCTAGTGGTGGTTATGGCTATGCATGTGTGATGACTTGATTGCTTGTGGTGGTGGTGGTGGTGGAATCCCTTGTGTGCATCCTTTTCCCCTCTTCTTCTCATGGTATGTTTGTTTCCCCTTTGTGTCATGTAAGTGTTTGTGTTTATACTTCAATGAAGTATGAGTGTTGTAATCTAGTGCTTTGGATGGTTAGCAAGGATGCATAGGTGCTGTTGTATGTGTTTTTTCCCTTTTCTTGTTGTTGGGAGTTTTGTGTTATAATATGGCAGATTTCTGTCCTATAACAAGCCTTGTGAAACTAGTACTTAGAGACATATTTTTAGGATTGTGTCCTCATATGATATGATCATCCATATGTCTAGATTATATATATGAAATTGGGCATCATAATATTATCTGTGTTGTAAGTTAGAACCTGATTTGCATGTATTGTTCAGATTCACGTAGGAAATGACCATGTTTTGGAAATATTTTATTTCGGCCATGTAGAGGCCAAATCAGATTATGATGTCCTCCCAGATTATGATCCCAACATGTCAAAGAACGTGTATGATTTATTTCAGAATTATTGAATGTGTATTTTGTGCTGTGGAGATTAAAGTTTAGTTCTGGTTGTAGTAGATGTACCAGTTGTACTTGATTGTGTGTCAAAGAGCTATTATGCATGATGTGAGAACCATCAAGAGTTAGTGTCTTCATGAAGTTGGCTTGTATGTGTGTCAGGAGACTTCATATTTTAATTGAGCATCATTGGTTGTGTTTTGCAGCTTTCGTTGGCGCGCGACGATCCGGGGTAACAATGAGTGGTTCGATCCACCCACTTAGGAAGTGCGTAATACACGTAGCCTTGCTCCGTGTATTCTAAGAGTGCCGTAGTAATGTAGTATTCGTATAATGGACGTATTATTAGGATTATAACTTACCATGTTAGATAATGCATACCATATATATTTATAATTTGTATTTTGCGTAGACAATTTATATCTGTACCCATTACTTGTTTGTCCACCATAATACATGCATAAATAACCATATTTTTATACATCTAATGCTAGCATGATATTGTATCTCAGGTATTTAATATCATTGAATATGGTATGCCATAGGTGTTATGCCTGTGTCATTTGGAGCCATTTCGGTTAAGCCTTGGTCACATCTGGGTCATTCAGGGCCTTTTAATTTTTTGATCGGAGTCGCTAAAATTTTGGCTTTTAGCCACCTGCGGGAGTTGGAGTACTCTGATTGAAAATCTAACTGCATATTATGGGTCCTGGTACCGTTTAGTACTACCCATAAAAATTTCATCGAATTCCGGTAACGTTTTAAAAAATATGCAGTTCCGAACCGTATCCGGGTTTTGAGAGTTCCTGGTTGGTCGAATAGTGTGAGATATTTTGGGGATGTGGTGACCCTTGGTAACCTTACCCCCACCTTGCTTGGGGATGAAGAAACCATTGGTTATTTGATTTGTGAGTGGGTGAGCCTAACCCTAACTTCACCCCCCCCTTATGGTCACCCCTAAACACTATTTGGGCTTGAAAAAGACATTTTTGCCCTCTCTCTCTCTCCCCCTCTCTCCCATTTCGTGGAACTCTCTCAAGCTCCCTCTCTTGGTCTTTTTTTTCCCTCTTTGTGTGTGGAGAAGGAGGAGGAAGAAGCAAATGAAGGAGAAGGTGAAGAAGGAAGCACAAAGAAGGTGAGTTTTGTGTGTGTGTTGTTGTTGTGGTTTCTCCTCTCTCAAGCTCCCTCTCATGTCTTCCCCCCCCCCCCTGTTTTTCAGCCAAAGAAGGCTGAGGAGATGCTGATGAGGTGGTGGTAGTGGTGGTGGTGGTTGAGGTGGTCGTGGGTGTGTTGAGAACCCCGCATCTCCCCGTTTCCCTCCCCCTGTTTTGGTAAGGCAGCACTCTGCATTTTAAAGATCTCAGTGAATCTAGTATTTAGAGGCACATTTGTAGGATTATGTCTTCATATGATATGATCATCTATGTGTCTAGTTGTTATATATGAAATTTGGGGTCATTATGATATCTGTGGTGTAAGTTAGAACCAGTTTTGCATGGCCTGTCCAGATTCGCGTAGGAATTGACCTGCTTCTGGAAATAATTTGTTTCGGGCTTGTAGAGGAAAAATTAGGTTCTAATGTCTTCATGGATTATGATCCCAGCATATCAGAGAATGTGCATGATTTATTTCATAATTTTTGGAAGTGTATTGGGTGCTGTGGAGACCAATTAGTAGGGCTGGTTGCATCAGGTTTGGCAGTTTTGCTTGGTTGAGTGTCAAGGAGTTGTTTGCATGTGTCTTGTGTGATAATATGGAATTATCAAGGGTTAGGGTCTTCATGAAGTAGGCTTATTTGTGTGATAGGAGGTTCCATATTTTAATTGTGGATCATTGGTTGTATTTTGCAGATCTCGTAGACCGGACGCGCGATGTCAAGGAGGGCGTGGTGTAGTTATTGCACCCATGCTAATGGAGCAAAGCTATGACCAACTTCATGAGATGATGATCTCTCTCACCCTCTCCCTCTGAACGAACTGAGTAAGTAGATGCGATTTCCTACTCGACTCAGGTTCGTTTGGAATATTGGCATGCACCTGTTAGTGCGCGAGATCGCGCTTGACCCTTTCTTTTAAGTTGGTGATATCCAACGCATGCTTAAGTTATGCCTTGTGTGCTTATGATTAATGGCCACGTATGCAGGATTAAGTGGGCCATACCTTGTATGCATGTTGTATGATTGCTGTTTATGATGTAAATCCATGATTAGGGAGTATCCCTATGATTAATTGATATGTGATCGTGCATATGGTTCATGCACGTAGCTAAGATTTAATTCTCCTATAAAATATATGCGCATGTTAAAACTAATCAGGCCTATCTGAAATAGGCGTGGGTATGACCCGTTGTCGGGTTGTACCTTATTAGTTAGAGCGCTAGCGATGTAATCGCCCCCATGCATCCGAGCGATGCACTCGTTTGGAATTCAGGAGAATTCATTATCTTATCGGTTTTGTTAAGCCGGTAGTTGTGGCATTAAGCTAGGCCTACCCGTGCAAGGCGTGTATATGAACCGCCTGTTGGGTTATGTGCCTTGGGATTATTTCTGCGTGAGAGCAGAGGCAACCCCCCCTTTGTGTCCGAGCGACGCAACCGTGTGGGAGTACAATAGTGTTCGATATCATCGATATGTGATTATCGAGAGTAGTTGTTTTTCCATTGGGTTCGCTTTGCGAACATGGAATGTTTACTCCCAATGTCGTCCGAGTTGAAGAGGCCCGGGTTGTAGCTGTCCTGACAGAGGCTCCCATCCGTAGGTACCACCGATGCGTTCGGAAGCGTACTGATCGTGGGAGTGTACCAGGTAGAGGCTACCCGGGAGAGGGTTAACGAATGACATTGCGAGCGTGGAATCGTTCTCCCCTTCGTTGGATCCGATGTAGGAACTTCCCGGTGTTGGAAAAGCTGTCCTGACAGAGGGCTCCCATCCGTAGGTACCACCGAGGCATTCGAAAGCGTACTGATCATGGGAGTATACCAGGTAGTGACTACCAGGGAAAGGGCTACCGGTGGACCAAGGGTGTAGAGCAGTCTAAGTCTCTTCCAAAAGTCCTATGTCACCTCTAAGGGGTGAGGGTGAGGATGAGGTGAAGACACGTCGCCGCGTGACCCATTCGTTGTTCGTTCGTTCCCATAGTTGTTGGGTCCGGTTGCGTATTGATGTTCAAAGACATCGTTGGGCAGTTATCCCGATGTAGATGTTTCAGTAGCGTTGTGTAGACCAGTAATTCCGGGTCTCGTCGACCAACGATATGGTCTCTCCCCAAGAGACCCAAGAGTCTCCCTCCAGGAGTGAGGGTGAGGGTGAGGTTGGTGATTCAGTAGTGTTGTGTGGACCAGTAATTCCACGTCTCTTCGACCAACGGTATGGTCTCTCCTCAAAAGTCCCAAGAGTCTTCCTCCGGGAGTGAGGGTGAGGGTGAGGTTGGTCGTGCCGCCGCGTGACCCTGTTATCCATGGGTTTCCACCCATGTTTTCCTTGAAAGGAAATTGCTTTAGTATTGAACTGTTGTATGGTGATTGGTTTCCAGCCACTCATTGAGCTTGTAGCTCACCCCTCGCATACTGTTTCTTTTGAGGGGCAGTGTTGGGCGTGGAGCTGGAGCTTCCCTGTGGCGCGGTCTTATGGGCGTGGAGCGTTCTTCCAACGGGTGGTGAGTGTGAGGCTGTCAGTAGTCCTAGAGTCATTTTATGTATTGTAAATCGTGCATGTGGCACAAGTTGTATTTTATTTGGTCTAGACTTGGCTCTCACAGGACAATGATTGTGTATTCGAGTCTGTAATAATGTTTTTGGTTTACAGACATTGTTTATATATTATGCTTCCGCTTTTCAGTCAGTTATCATTATCCTTGCTTTGCCACCTTGTGTGTTGTTGTTGGAGTCTTTATTGACCTCAGGTATTGATAGCTGATATTTCATTATTGCCACGTCTCGGGGACGGCCGCCCTGGGGCGTGACAAAAGTTTGTATCAGAGCCTGGTCCTGTCAGAGCCTAAGTCTAGTCGTATAGATGATGAGTCGTAGGATTGTCATCTGAGTACTCTTGTTTTAGAAGTTATCTTAGGTTGCTGACATGCCTCCTCGCATTCGTTGACGTGGACGTGACCCCCCTGGACCCACCCTTAAGTTGTCGACTGGGTCGGCTGAACAGGGTTAGTTGTTGGATCCCTTGTTGCGGGATTAAGGCTTGGGTAGGAGATTCTAGCCTAGTAGTGTGATAATGATGAATTGGTCGCAATTTCTAAGGTATGGATTGCGTCTCGATAATGGAGCTTCTTTCCCGTGCATCGGTATTGCTAGTAACCATGGAGTTCGCGTGCGGCGCCAGTTTCAAGTTTTGAGGATGTGGCATATTGCTCATTAAAGGGTGATGTCTTCTTCCAGCCTTCCTACTCAGGATTAAGGGGCCTTGCGGGGTCATCGTTGAGACCCGGGCTAGGGTACTCCGTGTTCCTTGTTTGGTTGTCGGGATATCCTATATCAGGACCTCATGGTGCCCTCCCAAGGTTCTTTTCCCAGTCAAGGAATACCTTTGAAGCATCTATTAGATGATTGATTTTTCCTCTCACTTGGAAGGTGCTGTAGCGAGTGGTGATGCGTACGATCGGGATTGGGTGCGTCCTATTGCATCTTGGTGGGCGATCGCTTGTGGACAGGGTTCCATAGTGGCATTTGGAGTCGCTTCGATATATCATTGTGCGTTGTAGCTGCCTGGTTGAGGCCAGAGCCCTGTGAGGTGCTCCCAGATACTATGCTTGTTGGTGCGCCCATATGGCAGAGATAGTGGGCTTGGGAGGCTACCAGGTAGAGGCCACACCGGGACAACGCTACTGGATGATGTCCAGAGCGTGGACTCCCCGTGATGAATCTGCACATTGAGTGCATGACGGTGGAGTTCCAATGGTTGTAGTTGGGCGATCTTTCGGTGGTGGCATGTGAAGCACAGTTGTGGATACTGTCGCGTTTTGCCCACATTGGTCGCAAATGAGGAGACGCGATGCTAACGTTCGTGATGGGACTCAACCGCCTTATCAGATAGATGACGTCGCATAGGCATTGTCGAGGTTCGACGACCCCCCTTATTGCGTGTCTTGTGGATTAAGTGCGGTTGAGCGGCTTACCAAGCGTGTAAGTGTCATCATGAGCACCAGCCATGCTCGAGGAGCAGAATCTGGACTTAATTGTTCGAGGTGTTGTTTTGATCTTCCCGTGAGGGTTGAAGATCAGGTACCCCTTGCTGTGAATTAATGATCTATTTGACCAGCTCTGGGAGCGGGTGTCTGCTGTTAGATCGATCTTCGCACAAGGGTACCACAAGTCGGAGATCCGGGAGTTGGACATCCCGTAGATGGCCTTTCGTGACCGTTTCAGGCACTACGAGTTCTAAGTACTGCCGTCGGGGTTGACGAATGCGCCGGATGCCTTCGTGGATCTCAAAAGTTTTATTGGGCTTCCGTGGACTACTTTGGGGTAGTCTTCATTGAGATTGCTAGTGGTGCGATGGAAAAAAAGGGGGGCGATATGGGTGACCTTGTTTCCCCAGGTTGGCATGCCCTCAGGCAAAGTTCGAGAATCATCATCGCGTTGGAAAGCGTCAGTCCATGGAGATTCCTCAGTGGACGTGGGAGTGGGTTATCAGGAATTGTTGCGGACTCGCTAATGTCATGTTCGGGTCACGACGCCGTCTGGGTGATCATTGACCGACTGACTAAGTCCGCGCTTCCCTCCCAAATCCGACTGATTGAGTCTCTGGACGCTTTGACGTGGGTTTTCACCTTCGCGATTGTTTGTCTTCATGGCACTCCAGTCGGCGCTATTTTTGGTTGAGACGCGAGGGTTACTTTGAGGTTGTGGCGCAGCCTTGGCAGGCTTTGGCGCGAGCCTCCATTTAAGTATAGCGTTGGACGATTCAGACCTGGGAGGACATGCTAAGTGCCTGCGTGCTCGACTGAGGGGTAGTTGGAGAGGCATTACCCATTTGTTGGGGTACGCCTGCAAGACGACTGCCATTCGAGCATCCAGATGGACCTGAAAAAGGCACTCTACAGGCGCAGTTTTATACCTCCCTTGTGTTGGGACGGTTGAGGAGCGCCAGTTGGAGGGGCCACAAGTTATTTATTTGACCTTGCAATGGCCAGGTTGGTTCATGTGTGCATCCGCACCTCCTATGTCACGCCCCAGGCGTCCCCGAGACATGGCAAAAATAGATAAAATATCAGCTATCAATACCTGAGGTCAATAAGGACACCAACAACAATACACAAAGCGGCAAAGCAAGATAATGATAACTGACTGAAAAGCGGAAGCATAATATATAACAATGTCTGTAAATCAAAAACATTATTACAGATTCGAATACACAATCAACGTCCTGTGAAAGCCAAGTCTAGACCAAAGAAAATACAACCTGTGCCACATGCACGATTTACAAATCATAAAATGACTCTAGGAATGCTGACAACCTCACACTCGCCACCCGCTGGCAGAACGCTCCACGCCCATAAGACCACGCCACAGGAAGCTCCAGCTCCACGCCCAACACTGCCCCTGAAAAGAAACAGTATGCGAGGGGTGAGCTACAAGCTCAGTGAGTGGCTGGAAACCAATCACCATTCTACAGTTCAATACATAATCAATTCCCTTTTTCAAGGAAAAACATGGGTAGAAACCCAATGGATAACTGGGTCACGCGGCGGCGCGACCAACCTCACCCCCACCCTCACTCCCGGAGGGAGTCTTTTGGGACTTAAGGGGAGAGACCATACCGTCGGTCGAAGAGACCCGGATTTACTGGTCTAGAGACCATGCCGTCAGTCGAAGAGACCCGGATTTACTGGTCTACTCAACACTACTGGATCATCTACATCTAGACAATCGCCCAACGATGTCCTTCAACATCGATCACGAGACCGGACCCAACAACTATGGGAACGGTCGAACAACGAATGGGTCACGAGGCGACGTGTCTTCGCCTCATCCACACCCTCACTCCTGAAAGGAGACATCTTGGGACTTTGGGAGAGACTTAGACTGCTCTACACCCCTGGTCCACCGGTAGCCTCTCCCTGCTCCGTAGCTTACCTGGTATACTCCCACGATCAGCACTGTCCGAACACATCGGAGGTACCTACAGATGGGAGCCCTCTGTCAGGATAGCCTGTCTAACGCCGGGGATGTCACTACACGGATCTAACGAAGGGGAGAACGTTTCCACGCTCGCGACATCATTCATTAACCCTCTCCCGGGTAGTATCTACAACCCGATCTCCTCAACTCACCGCTCTACACCCTTGGTCCACCCGGTAGCCTCTCCCACCCTCGTGGCCTCCGCCTAGTCCTCTGACAGGTATAGCCAACGCCGGGGAGTTCCTACATCGGATCCATACGAAGGGGAGAACGATCCCATGTTCGCAAAGCGAAACCCAAAGGAAAACAACCACTCTCGATACTCACTTATCGAGATATCACACACATGCATAACAACAACCAACACACTCATATTAACCTTAAAGTAGTCATACTAAACGGGAGTAACTACATAATCCAGTGGGTCGCTACATCACCGACCCACCACACCCTCACCCTCACACGGGTGACATGGGTCTTTTGGGATTGACTAGGCTGTTAATCACCCTTGGTCCACCGATAGCCTCTCTTCCACTTCGTAGCTCGCTTGGTCTAGTCCCACGATC
Source organism: Acorus gramineus (assembly GCA_030737835.1). Classification (NCBI taxonomy): domain Eukaryota; kingdom Viridiplantae; phylum Streptophyta; class Magnoliopsida; order Acorales; family Acoraceae; genus Acorus; species Acorus gramineus. Next base: position 988,114 of record JAUJYN010000023.1, read on the forward strand.
AGGACAGTCCGACACATCGGAGGTACCTACAGATGGGAGCCCTCTGTCAGGACAGCCTGTCTAACGCTGAGGAGTCCCTACACGGATCCAACGAAGGGAAGAGAAACAGCCTACCCACACGGATACGATCCTCTTGGATCCGCCGACATCGATTGCAACTCTACTAATGCCATGAATTCACAAGAATTCCTCCAGGGCGCATAACTAAGATGCGGGAAGACATATATTATAACCACAAGGTTATAATATTCTCTAAGGCATGCTAATAACCATATGCTCGCATTTGATTTAAATAAATTAAACTAAATGGGAACATGCATAGGTCGAGGCAAGGTGTCTAGGCATGCATAGGCCGCTATACATGATATAAGGGTGCATATCCCTAGCATACAAAGTCTAAGGTGGCATGGATATATCATAATAATCATGCATGCATCAAGGCTTTTAAGTACAGGACATGGTGTCCAGGCATGTACAAACCTCTATATACGATACATGGATGTATATCCCTAGCATGCAAAATATCTACATATTAGTTAGGGGGCCCCATCGATGTGCGACGCGCGTCTACGCGGGTCGAGCGCATCCCTAGAGAGGGGGGGGGATTGGAATCAAACCACTCACCTTATGACCCGGGACCTCGCGCATCCCATCCGACGAGATCTGCAAGGTAGGGGCATCCAACTGGTGAGAAACAACACAATTTACACATAGGAAACATTAGAAATACCCAATACTCGGACAAGCATGCATACGGGCTCGCACGCATGCGAGAACGCACGTGCGCACGCAAGTCCGAGTGCCCCGACACCTACTCGAACCCTTGGGCAGCCACATGCATGCCCCCCCGCACACGCACGCACGAATGCGCACGCACGCACGCACCCCAGCACCATCGGCGCACTGCCGCGCGCCTGCCCGTGCGCCCAGACGCGCTGCCGCACGCGCGAGCCCATGCGCACTGCGCGTCCAGCCCAGCGCGCCCTCGCGCGCACTGCGCCCCCAGCGCAGCACCCCGCGCACACCCCAGCATGCGCACGCACGCACGCGCCCGCACTGGTCCCCAGCCCCGCGCCCAGGCGCACAGCTGCGCGCGCGCGCATGCTTGCGAGCAAGCCCGCGCGCACTCGCGCGCACTCCCGCGTGCACCCCCGCTCGCGCCAATGCGTGCGCGCACCCGCGCGCACTCCTGCGCGCACCCGCGCCCGGGCGCGCCTGCGCTCCCGACTGCGCCAGACGACCCGAAACGCTCGCCCAGCCAACCCTAACCCCATTTTAACCCTTCTCAACCCCTCACACACACCCTAACACATCTACCCAACATGCATGACCCTCCCAACCAACCCTAAGCCCTAAAAATCAAGAAAAGGAGGGGAAAGGCTCACCTTTGGAGGGGAAATGAAAGGGGGAGGCTCGGGGACCCTCGATGCACCCGCGACCACCACTACCACCACCTCCTCAGCCTCTCCTCAGCCTCCTCTTCAGCTGAAAATCAGGGGGGAAGGATCATGAGGGGGAGCTTGAGAGGAGAGAAGACAAGCAACCACAACACAAAACTCACTATCACTTCCTCCACCACCTCCTTCTCTTTGGGACAATAAACCAAGCACTTGGTGGGGGGTTTGAAAAGAGAGAAGGAGAGCAAATGTGAAGTCGTGGGAGTGAGAAGGGAGAGAGAGAGAGAGAAAGATATTTATGCACAAATATCTAAAGAGGGAATGACTAAGTCGGCCTTTGACCAGAAATTCTGCGCATGCTTCACTAGAACAGCCATAACTTCCTCGATATAGCTTTGAATTGCACAATTCCAAGACCGTTCGGAAGCGAAGAAGATTATCTACAATTTTCATGTTTGTGCCAAGATCAAATAATCCCTCGAGCTATTCCCCAATTAGAGCTAAACATAGAGCGGGGCTGCAGCCAGAATTTCCATCCCCGGGATATACTTGGAAAAATACCCATAACTTTTACTACAAGAATCCACTTGATCTAATTCCACTTCTGTGAGAAAGCTAACTCAAAACCGGACATCTCATAGTAAACTCATATTTAAACCTCATCATCTTGGATTTTAACAAAATCAAATCCAAATACCAAATCAGGAATACATAACTTCTAGGAAAAAAATTATGTACCCAAATTTTCAAACAGAGCACTCCAAGTGACACAGGCACAACATTCTTCCCCCCTTAGGAAATTTAGTCCTCGAAATTTAAGGAAACCCGAAAAGGGAAGACCGAAAGTATCATGCATAGACCTTTCGCTCCCAAGTGGTCTTTGCAGCGAACTGGCGCTACCAACACACTATAATCAAAGGAACGGTCTTAGCGTGGAGCCTCTTCTCATGCTTGTCCTTGACCTCGATCCACTGCTCCACGAACGACAAAACCACCTCGAGGATGAGGCGGTCGAACAGAATGACATGAGCAGGATCGTGGACATAACGCCTCGGCCATTGGACAAGGACGACGTCGTGGGCATGAGCCAGCTGTGGGGGAAAGGCTACATGATAAGCCACCTCCCCAATCCACTCAATGACGAGAAATGGTCCCATTAAAGAGCAAACTCAGCTTGCCCCGAACGTCGAAACAGAGGGTGCCCCTTAACCAAGACACCTTCTTGAAAAATATGATCGCCAAACCCAAAGGGAAGCTCCTGGCGACGATGACCTGCGTAGCCCTTCTGTCAGTTTTGGGAGGTGCAGATGTACACACGAACCAACCCGGCCACCGCAAGGTCAAACAACCAACCCGGCCATGAGACAAGGACGACGTTGTGGGCATGAGCCAGCTGTGGGGGAAAGGCTACATGACAAGCCACCTCCCCAATCCACTCAATGACGAGAAACAGTCCCATTGAAGAGCCAACTCAGCTTGCCCCGAACGTCGAAACAGAGGATGCCCTTAAACTGGGACACCTTCAAGAAAACATGGTCACCAAACCTGAAGGTAAGCTCCTGGCGACGATGACCTGCGTAGCCCTTCTATCGGTTCTGGGAGGTGCAGATGCACACATGAACCAACCTGGCCACTGCAAGGTCAAATAAATAACTTGTGGCCCCTCCAACTGGCGCTCCTCAACCGTCCCAACACAAGGGAGGTATAAAACTGTGCCTGTAGAGTGCCTTTCGCAGATCCATCTGGGTGCTCGAATGGCAGTCGTCTTGCGGGCATACCCCAACAAATGGGTGGTGCCTCACCCAACTGCCCTCATCATCGAGCACGCAGGCACTTAGCATGTCCTCCAAGGTCTGAATCGTCCTCTTTGTCTGGCTGTCCATCGGCGATGAAACGCTATACTTAAATGGAGGCTCGCGCCAAAGGCTGCGCCACAACCTCAAAGTAACCCTCGCGTCTCAACCAAAAATAGCGCCGACTGGAGTGCCATGAAGACGAACAATCGCGAAGGTGAAAACCCACGTCAAGGCGTCCAGAGACTCAATCAGTTGGATTAGGGAGGGAAGCGCGGACTTAGTCAGTCGGTCAATGATCACCTAGACGGCGTCGTGACCCGAACGTGACATTAACGAGTCTACAACAATCCCTGATAACCCACTCCCACGTCCACTGAGGAATCTCGATGGACTGACGCTTTCCACTCAATGATGGTTCTCGAACTTTGATTGAGGGCATGCTAACCTGGGGAAACAAGGTCACCCATATCACCTTTTCATCACACCACAGCAATCTCAATGAAGACTACCCCAAAGTAGTCCACGGAAGCCCAATAAAACTTTTGAGATCCACGAAGGCATCCAGCGCATTCGTCAACCCTGACGGCAGTACTTAAAACTCGTAGTGCCTGAATGGTCACGAAAGGCTATCTACGGGATGTCCAACTCTCGGATCTCCAACTTGTGGTACCCTTGTGCGAAGATCGATCTAACATCAGACACTCGCTCCCAGAGCTGGTCAGATAGATCATCGATTCGCGGCAAAGGTAATTGATCTTCAACCTCCACGGGGAGATCAAAACAACACCACGAACAATTAAGTCCAGATTCTGCTCCTCGAGCATGGCTGGCGCTCATGATAACACTTACTCGCTTGGTAAGCTGCTCAACCGCACTTAATCCACAAGACACGCAATAAGGGGTCGTCGAACCTCGACAATGCCTATGCGACGTCATCTATCTGATAGGGCGGTTGAGTCCCATCACGAACGCTAGCATCGCGTCTCCTTATTTGCGACCAATGTGGGGCAAAACGCGACAGTATCCACAACTGTGCTTCACATGCCGCCAGAGATAGGTCGCTCATCTACAACCATTGGAACTCCAGCATCCTGCACTCCATGGGCAGATTCATCACGGGGAGTCCACGCTCTCGACATCATTTAGCAGCACTCTCCCGGTGTGGCCTCTACCTGGTTGCCTCCCAAGCCTACTATCTCTGCCATATGGGCGCACCACAAGCTTAGTATCTGGGAGCACCTCACAAGGCTCTGGCCTCAACTGGGCAGCTACAACGCACAATGATATATCAAAGCGACTCCAGATGCCACTATGGAACCCTGTCCACTAGCGATTGCCCTCTGTCAGGACAGCCTCTCTAATGCTGAGGAGTCCCTACACGGATCCAACGAAGGGAAGAGAAACAGCCTACCCACACGGATACGATCCTCTTGAATCCGCCGACACCGATTGCAACTCTACTAATGCCATGAATTCATAAGAATTCCTCCAGGGCGCATAACTAAGATGCGGGGAGACACATATTATAACCACGAGGTTATAATATTCTCTAAGGCATGCTAATAACCATATGCTCGCATTTGATTTAAATAACTTAAACTAAATGGGAACATGCATAGGTTGAGGCAAGGTGTCTAGGCATGTATAGGCCGCTATACATGATATAAGGGTGCATATCCCTAGCATACAAAGTCTAAGGTGGCATGGATATATCATAATAATCATGCATGCATCAAGGCTTTTAAGTACAGGACATGGTGTCCAGGCATGTACGGGCCTCTATACACGATACATGGATGTATATCCCTAGCATGCAAAATATCTACATATTAGTTAGGGGGGCCCATCGATGCGTGACGCGCGTCTACGCGGATCGAGCGCATCCCTAGAGAGGGGGGGGGGATTGGAATCAAACCACTCACCTTACGACCTGGGACCTCGCGCATCCCATCCGACGAGATCTGCAAGGTAGGGCATCCAACTGGTGAGAAACAACACAATTTACACATAGAAATACATTAGAAATACCCAATACTCGGACAAGCATGCATACGGACTCGCACGCATGCGAGCACGCACGTACGCACGCGAGTCCGAGTGCCTCGACACCTACCCGAACCCTCGGGCAGCCACATGCATGGCCCCCCGCACGCGCACGCACGAATGCGCACGCACGCACGCACGAATGCGCACGCACGCACGCACCCCAGCACCATCGGCACACTGCCGCACGCCTGCCCGCGCGCCCAGACGTGCTGCCGCACGCGTGCGCCCGCGCGCACTGCGCGTCCAGCCCAGCGCTCCCTCGCGCACACTGCGCCCCCCGCGCAGCACCCCGCGCACGCCCCAGCACGCGCACGCGCGCGCGCGCACTGGTCCGCAGCCCCGCGCCCAGGGGCATGCCCAAGCGCACTGCTGCGTGGGCGCGCACGCTCGCACGCACTCCCGCGTGCACCCCCGCTCGCACCAGCACCTGCGCGCACCCGCGCGCACTCCTGCGTGCACCCGCGCGCCCGCGCGCGCCTGCCAGCGCCGACCCTAACCCCATTTTAACCCAGCAGACGACCCGAAACGCGCGCCCAGCCGACCCTAACCCCATTTTAACCCAGCAGACGACCCGAAACGCGCGCCCAGCCGACCCTAACCCCATTTTAACCCTTCTCAACCCCTCACACAAACCCTAACACATCTACCCAACATGCATGACCCTCCCAACCAACCCCAAGCCATAAAAATCAAGAAAAAGGAGGGGAAAGGCTCACCTTTGGAGGGGAAATGAAAGGGGGAGGCTCGGGGGGCCTCGATGCACCCGCGACCACCACTACCACCACCTCCTCAGCCTCTCCTCAGCCTCCTCCTTGGCTGAAAATCAGGGGGGGAAGGATCATGAGGGGGAGCTTGAGAGGAGAGAAGACAAGCAACAACAACACAAAAACTCACCAACACTTCCTCCTCCACCATCTCCTTCTCTTTGAGGATTTTAACCAAACACATGGGGGGTGTTTGAAAAGAGAGAAGGAGAGCAAATGTGAAGTTGTGGGAGTGAGAAGGGAGAGAGAGGGAGAAAGATATTTATGCACAAATATCTAAAGAGGGAATGACTAAGTCGCCCTTTGACCAGAAATTCTGCGCATGCTTCACTAGAACAGCCATAACTTCCTCGATATAGCTCCGAATTGCACAATTCTAAAACCGTTGGAAATCCAAGAAGATTATCTACAACTTTCGTTCTTTAGCCAAGATCAAATAATCTTTATAGCTATTCCGAAATTAGAGCTAAACATATAACAGGGCTGCTGCCAGATTTTCCATCCCCGCGTATACTTGGAAAAATACCCATAACTTTTACTACAAGAATCCAGTTGATCTAATTCCACTTCTGTACGAAAGCTAACTCAAAACTGGACATCTCATAGTAAACTCATATTTAAACCTCATCATCTTGGATTTTAAAAAAATTAAATTCAAATACCAAATCAGGAATACATAACTTCTAGGAAAAAAATTATGTACCCAAATTTTTCAAAACAGAGCACTCCAAGTGACACAGGCACAACATCCGAGAATCGACAGAATGGCTACGCAGGTCATCGTCACCAGGAGCTTACCTTCGGGTTTGGTGACTATGTTTTCCTGAAGGTGTCCGGGTTTAAGGGCACCCTCCGTTTCGACGTTCGGGGCAAGCTGAGTCGGCCCTTCATCAGACCGGGTCTCGTCTTTGAGTGGATTGGGGAGGTGGCTTGTCATGTAGCCTTTCTCCTAGAGCTGGCTCATGCCCACGACGTCGTCCTTGTTTCATGGCTGTGGCGTTATGTCCACGATCCTGCTCATGTCATTCTGTTCGACCGCCTCATCCTCGAGCTGGATTTGTCGTTCGTGGAGCAGTGGATCGAGGTCAAGGACCAGCATGAGGAGTGGCTCCACGCTAAGACAGTTTCTTTGATTAGAGTGTGTCGGTAGCGCCACTCCGGTGCATAGACCACTTGGAAGCAAAAGGTCTATGAGTGATACTTGCTACATTCGGTCTTTCCTTTGGGATTCCTTAAATTTCGAGGACTAAATTTCCTAAGGGGGGAAGAATGTTATGCCTGTGTCATTTGGAGCCATTTCGGTTAAGCCTTGGTCACATCTGGGTCATTCAGGGCCTTTTAATTTTTCGATCGGAGTCGCTAAATATTTGATTTTTAGCCACCTGCGGGAGTTAGAGTACTCTGATTGAAAATCTAACTGTATATTATGGGTCCTGGTACCGTTTAGTACTACCCATAAAAATTTCATCGAATTCCGGTAACGTTTTGAAAAATATGCAGTTCCGAACTGTATCCGGGTTTTGAGAGTTCCTGGTTGGTCGAATAGTGTGAGATATTTTGGGGATGTGGTGACCCTTGGTAACCTTACCCCCACCTTGCTTGGGGATGAAGAAACCATTGGTTATTTGATTTGTGAGTGGGTGAGCCTAACCCTAACTTCACCCCCCCTTATGGTCACCCCTAAACACTATTTGGGCTTGAAAAAGACATTTTTGCCCCTCTCTCTCTCCCCCTCTCTCCCATTTCGTGGAACTCTCTCAAGCTCCCTCTCTTGGTCTTTTTTTTTCCCTCTTTGTGTGTGGAGAAGGAGGAGGAAGAAGCAAATGAAGGAGAAGGTGAAGAAGGAAGCACAAAGAAGGTGAGTTTTGTGTGTGTGTTGTTGTTGTTGTGGTTTCTCCTCTCTCAAGCTCCCTCTCATGTCTTCCCCCCCCCTGTTTTTCAGCCAAAGAAGGCTGAGGAGATGCTGATGAGGTGGTGGTAGTGGTGGTGGTGGTTGAGGTGGTCGTGGGTGTGTTGAGAACCCCGCATCTCCCCGTTTCCCTCCCCTGTTTTGGTAAGGCAGCACTCTGCATTTTAAAGATCTCAGTGAATCTAGTATTTAGAGGCACATTTTTAGGATTATGTCTTCATATGATATGATCATCTATGTGTCTAGTTGTTATATATGAAATTTGGGGTCATTATGATATCTGTGGTGTAAGTTAGAACCAGTTTTGCATGGCCTGTCCAGATTCGCGTAGGAATTGACCTGCTTCTGGAAATAATTTGTTTCGGGCTTGTAGAGGCAAAATTAGGTTCTAATGTCTTCATGGATTATGATCCCAGCATATCAGAGAATGTGCATGATTTATTTCATAATTTTTGGAAGTGTATTGGGTGCTGTGGAGACCAATTAGTAGGGCTGGTTGCATCAGGTTTGGCAGTTTTGCTTGGTTGAGTGTCAAGGAGTTGTTTGCATGTGTCTTGTGTGATAATATGGAATTATCAAGGGTTAGGGTCTTCATGAAGTAGGCTTATTTGTGTGATAGGAGGTTCCATATTTTAATTGTGGATCATTGGTTGTATTTTGCAGATCTCGTAGACTGGGCGCGATGATTTGGGTATCTGTGAGTGGTTTGGTCCAATCCCCCCCCCCCCCTCTCGAGATGCGCTCGACGCGCGTAGTCGTGCGTCGCGCATCGATGGGGCATCTTAGCTATACTACTTGTGTAGATAAGTAGTATGGCCATGCTTAAGCTATAAAATGTTAGATATCTTGCATGCTAGGCTTATATACATGTATTGTATCCATGTATGAATGATTGTGTTGCATGCGCCCCTCTAGTATGGGCATGTATTTTTTTGTAATGTGTATGGATGCATAGAATATGGCATGCCTTAGGTAGTATTGTAATACTACTCCCACCATATTAATTGGAATATCCAGTATGATTAAGTCTGGGTTAATAACGGGCACCTGCCTAATATTCCCTTGCGATAAGACTCGAGGGCGTGGTGTAGTTGTTGCGCCCATGCTAATGGTGCGAAGCTATGACCAACTTCATGAGATGATGATCTCTCTCGCCCTCTCCCTTTGAATGAACTGAGTAAGTAGATGTGATTTCCTACTCGACTCAGGTTCGTTTGGAATATTGGCATGCACCTGTTAGTGCACGAGATCGCGCTTGACCCTTTCTTTTAAGTTGGTGATATCCAACGCATGCTTAAGTTATGCCTTGTGTGCTTATGATTAATGGCCACGTATGCAGGATTAAGTGGGCCATACCTTGTATGCATGTTGTATGATTGTTGTTTATGATGTAAATCCATGATTAGGGAGTATCCCTATGATTAATTGATATGTGATCGTGCATATGGTTCATGCACGTAGCTAAGATTTAATTCTCCTATAAAATATATGCGCATGTTAAAACTAACCAGGCCTATCTGAAATAGGCGTGGGTGTGACATGTTGTCAGGTTGTACCTTATTAGTTAGAGCGCTAGCGATGTAATCGCCCCCATGCATCCGAGCGATGCACTCGTTTGGAATTCAGGAGAATTCATTATCTTATCGGTTTTGTTAAGCCGGTGGCATTAAGCTAGGCCTACCCGTGCTAGGCATGTATATGAACCGCCTGTTGGGTTATGTGCCTTGGGATTATTTCTGCGTGAGAGCAGAGGCAACCCCCCCCCCTTTGTGTCCGAGCGACGCAACCGTGTGGGAGTACAATAGTGTTCGATATCATCGATATGTGATTATTGAGAGTAGTTGTTTTTCCATTGGGTTCGCTTTGCGAACATGGAATGTTTACTCCCAATGTCGTCCGAGTTGAAGAGGCCCGGGTTGTAGCTGTCCTGACAGAGGGCTCCCATCCGTAGGTACCACCGATGCGTTCGGAAGTGTACTGATCGTGGGAGTGTACCAGGTAGAGGCTACCCGGGAGAGGGTTAACGAATGACATTGCGAGCGTGGAATCGTTCTCCCCTTCGTTGGATCCGATGTAGGAACTTCCCGGCGTTGGAAAAGCTGTCCTGACAGAGGGCTCCCATCCGTAGGTACCACCGAGGCGTTCAGAAGCATACTGATCGTGGGAGTATACCAGGTAGTGACTACCCGGGGAAAGGGCTACCGGTGGACCAAGGGTGTAGAGCAGTCTAAGTCTCTTCCAAAAGTCCTATGTCACCTCTAAGGGGTGAGGGTGAGGATGAGGTGAAGACACGTCGCCGCGTGACCCATTTGTTGTTCGTCCGTTCCCATAGTTGTTGGGTCCGGTTGCGTATCGATGTTCAAAGACATCGTTGGGCAGTTATCCCGATGTAGATGTTTCAGTAGCGTTGTGTAGACCAGTAATTCTGGGTCTCGTCGACCAACGGTATGGCCTCTCCCCAAGAAACCCAAGAGTCTCCCTCCAGGAGTGAGGGTGAGGGTGAGGTTGGTGATTCAGTAGTGTTGTGTGGACTAGTAATTCCGCGTCTCTTCGACCAACGGTATGGTCTCTCCCCAAAAGTCCCAAGAGTCTTCCTCCGGGTGGCGAGTGCGAGGCTGTCAGCAGTCCTAGAGTCATTTTATGTATTGTAAATCGTGCATGTGGCACATGTTGTATTTTATTTGGTCTAGACTTGGCTCTCACAGGACAGTGATTGTGTATTCAAGTCTGTAATAATGTTTTTGGTTTACAGACATTGTTTATATATTATGCTTCCGCTTTTCAGTCAATTATCATTATCCTTGCTTTGCCACCTTGTGTGTTGTTGTTGGAGTCTTTATTGACCTCAGGTATTGATAGCTGATATTTCATTATTGCCACGTCTCGGGGATGGCCGCCCTGGGGCGTGACAATAGGAGATTCGTATATTGAATTTGCTCCATGATTAGTTAAATATGTGGTATGCTATTTATCATTAAGTTTGTATGGTTCCATACTTAGCTTTGATAAATTATGGAATGTTAAAACTAAATAGTTGAATACTAAAATTTGCCTATCAGTTATAGGTGTGTGTAGGACCCGCCTTTGGGGTCATGCTAGGACATTATTCAGTTGTGAATATAGTTAATCTCCCGCATTCGAGGGATGCAACTTTATGGGAATTCATGAGAATTCGATAGCGTATCGGTAATGACTAACCGATGGTGGAGGATTCATAAGGGTTATATTGTGAGTGTAGAGTGTTTCTTTTACACATCATCGTGCGTTTATGTTTTCCAGCGTTGATGCTGTCCAGCGTCGAAGCTTTCCTGCGTGGTGCCGCCATGATGTTGGAAGGCCGCTAGGAAGAGGGCTACCTGGAGGAGGGCTACCGGATGATGTAGGGCGTTAGCGTATTGATTTCTTCAAAAATCGAATGCGTCTACGCTAACCGCTATATACAACGCAAAAGAAAGAAGAAATTGGTGGTCGCACAAACATGCAACAGTTATTCAAGCTAAAATATTGTGCTGGCTTTGTGGAACGACACAGAGAGTATCCTGATTTTGGGAGGTTAGTGGATATATTTTGGGCACATCCAACATCCATTGCATTGGTGAAGGCATTTCCTTTTGTTTTTATGTTGGATTGTACATACAAAACAAATAGGTATAGAATGCCACTTCTAGAGATTGTTGGTGTGACGTCAACTAACAAAACATTTTCAGCCGCATTTGTGTACATGGAAGCTGAAAAGGAGATCAATTATACATGGGCATTGCAGTGCTTTAGGGAGCTCTTTGATGATATGACACTACCATCAGTGATGGTGATAGATCGAGAGCAGGGGCTAACAAATGCCTTGAACAGGGTCTTTTCATCCACGACACATTTGTTATGTCGCTTCCACATAGAGAAAAATGTGTTGGCCAATTGCAGAAAAGAATTTGCAACAAATGAAATGTGGGATCAATTTTTTGGAATGTGGGATCAATTTTTTGGAATGTGGGCTCATATTATGAGAGCTACCTAAGAAGAAGAATATGAAGAAAGGGTGTTTCAGCTTGAAAAGGAGTTTGAAAATTATATCTTCATGTTGAATTATGTTCGTGACCTTTTACAAATGAAACAAAAATTCGTCTCTACATGGGTTGATAAACATTTTCATTTGGGAAACACGACCACCAATCGTGTTGAGGGGAATCATGCAAAGCTAAAGAAGTACCTATGCTCATCCATGCAGAACCTTGTTAGTTTGTGGGGAACAATCAAAGGCTTGTTAGATCAACGAGTCATAGACATCAAGGCGTCTTTTGAGCAAAGTTTGACAAAGATCCCTCATTCATTGAGAAGAGCACTTTTGAAGGATTTAATTGGGATAATATATATTACAGCACTACTATAGATGAAAGGTCAGATCGAGCTTAGCGACAGCATCGGGGTGGATCCTAATGCATGCGGTCATGTCTTCCACACACATGGGATTCCTTGTGCTTGTATGATTGTACAATACAAGAGAGAGGGTCGACTAATCTCATTGGAGGATATTCATCCATTTTTGATGAAGCTTTCGATTACACCATATGTGGAGGAGACGGAAGAGGATGTGGATATCGCCACTGAGATGGACATGATATCTAAAAATTGGTCCTCGTACAATTACAATAAAAAAATGGAAATGAAAAGAAAATTGAAGTTATTGGGTGACCCTACCACAACCCACTTGTTAGAGCCAATGGAGAAGATTAATGAGAGGGGAAGGAAGAGCATAAAAAGGCAGAAAAAATCAAAGGCTGTTGAAGAATCGTCTACAAAGCGTGATCCATCTCATTGGGAGGATGAGCTCGCCTCCATAGAGTTCAAAAACCTCAAATACCCGCTCAAGGATTTCAAAATATAGTTAAACCAGAAAAAGCAGTGGTGAAACCTGAGAAAAAAATGAAGAGATATTCTACTAAAGAGGAGCTTTTGAAGATGGAGTTCCCCACACCATTGTTGCCCTACATAAAAAGAATCATCAACGTCGCATCAGATGGACATTGTGGCTTCAGAGTTATAGCTGGTTCGCTTGGATTGGGTGATGACAGTTGGCGACGGGTGAGGCGTGATCTTCTAGCCGAGTTGGACGCACACGCCGATTTATACACTCCAATTTTCTATGGAAACGAGCACATGAAGGAGCTTAGAAATTCCCTACCCTGTGAAGCCATCGTCGCAAACAAGGATCATTGGATGATAATGCCAGATATGGGCCATCTAATAGCATCCTGTTACCGAGTGATTCTGGTATACATTTCATTGGAATTGTGCCTCACATTTCTCCCTTTATGGTCTCCAGTTTCATCTTCAACCCCTCACTCTGTTTTCCACATGGGTTTTGTCAATGGATGTCACTTTGTCCATATTGAAATGGATGTGAACGGCCCAATACCCCTGGTGTCAACGATTTGGTCAAAGCATCATCACATTTGTGCATCTGATTGGCTGACACCATATGTGGATAGGATGAAATTGTTCAAAACTCTTTTCAAAAGTAATGATGTGGTGACGACAGATACGCCCATTCAGATCGACTAAGTGTTGCATGCCCGCGTTTTTTGGAGGGTTACGTAATATCTTGCTGGACATATTTTGAATGGTTATGAATTACTTGTCAAATATCATAGGTATACCATGTAAATGCAATGTATAAATTGTATTTTTTTTATATATTTTTGTAAAGCTAACCCTCTATGCTGAATTGGTGAATATATGATGATTTTTTTGGTGTATTACAATTATGTGACATGGTGAATGCACAAAATGCTCATTTTTGAATTACACTTGAAAACCTGGGCGTAGCGACCATATCAGTGTCGATATTTAGCATTTATGTTATCAATCCGTGTATCGCGGGGTTTAGAAACCTGAACCCATAGCATCTGGATCCTTCGCGACTCTATCAATGTCGACATTTGGTATTTACGTCGACAGGTCTTGTGCCACTGGCTTCAGAAACCTCAACCTGTAGCATCTGGATCTTCTGTGACACTGTCAATGCCAATATTTTGCATTTAAGAATCTGCGAGGAGGCATATCAGCACCCTAAGAAAACCAGACACTAGGATCAGAATACTCATATAGCAATCCTAGGACTCATCTCTACGAAAGGAAGACTATTGGCTCTGACAGGACCAGGCTCTGATACCAACTTTTGTCACGCCCCAGGGCGGCCGTCCCCGGGACGCGGCAGGTGTATATATCATATCAGAAACCTACACAGGAGGTCAATATATATACTCTAAACCACAAATAAAATGACAACACAGATCAAACAGGGCTGACATAATATATACACAATATAGCGGAAGCTAAAACTGAGTCTGTAATCCAAAACATATTACAGACTCGATACACAATCATATGTCATGTGAGAGCCAATATACATAAAAACAACTGAATATATACAGACGCGTGCCAAGCACGGAAGTAAAATACATACAGCCAAGAAAAAGGGATGCTGATAGCCTCTGGTACTCGCGGACGTAGCGCTGCTCCGCTACTGAAGAAATCCCTCAGAAAGCTCCAACTGCTGCTCCGGCTCTAGCTCAGGCTCAGTGACCACTGGGGAAAAACATATGCGAGGGTGAGCCACACGCTCAGTGAACAGCACAACCCATGCATCACAGACTATATTTACCACAATTCCATTATTTATCCAATCTCCAAGACATAACAACATAATCCAGTGGTTTGTACTTCGCCGAACCACCACACCCTCACCCTCACCCATCAATGGGTGACATAGGCTATTGGGACTGATAAGCATCTATTCACAAATCCAGTAGGTCGCTCATCGCCAACCCACTACACCCTCACCCTCACCCTACCACGGGTGACATAGGATTTTGGGACTGACTAGGCTGTTGGTCACCCTTGGTCCACCGATAGTCTCTCCCTCCACTCCGTAGGCCGCTTGGTCTCCACCCACAACTTCAGCACAGTCCGTCACAAAATCGGGAGGCGCCTACTGATGTGGGTCCTCCGAAGGATGGCCTTTCTAACGCTGGGGGTAGCCTCTACCGAATCCAACGCAGGGAACAGAACAGCCTATCCATACGCATATGATCCACTCGGATCCGCCGACTACACATCATTTCAACTCAAATGTCATGAATTCCTCAGAATTCAACCGGGTGCATCATCAAGATGCGGGGAACATGTACAAAAATCAGCAAGGCTGGAATATCATTGGGGGAAAGAAACTCGGAAGGGCGGCGTGAGTTCCCGTTATAGGATACCCCGACAACCAAACAAGGAACACGGAGTACCCTAACCCGGGTCTCACCGCTGTCCTTGCAAGGCCCCTCCCCTATAATATCCACTAACTATGCTAATAATTATACCAATCATACAACATTATATATAATATTATTGGGACTAGAACCTTGGGAGGGCAGCCTGAGGTCCCGATACAGGACATCCCGACAACCAAACAAGGAACACGGAGTACCCTAACACGGGTCTCAGCGTTGACCTCGCAAGGCTCCTCCCTATAATATTATCCTAAGGCATGCGATCTAACAGATACCAGCATTTAATTTAATAAATAAACTAGTAGGACGCATGCATAGGCCGGGTTTCCTAGCATAAAAACCAGGGGACATGCTGCATGGCTCATACGCATATCCCAAGGGTGCAAGTCCCTAACATGCAAGGACTAGGGTAGCATGCATTCTACACATAATTCACACAAGCATGGATTACATATTATTGTAGGTAATATTTATCCATGGCGCCCCAGGAGAGGTCGGTATACGCCCCAAGTGCGTACAACGCCTCTCTACTGGGTTGGATTGTCCCACTCACCAGTATCTGGGTCGTCGCGCGACCGCCCGTCTAGATCTGCAAGATAGACATTCAATATGGTGAGTTAAAATCCACAAATACTACGAAATACACAAGAACTTACATAAACCCACAACTAAACTCCCAACACTCGGGCAAACGTGCATACGACCCGCACGCACGCTAGCCCGAGCACTCCGGCTACCACCCGCACGGCCACCCGCCCTCGGATGAGCCGCCGCGCCTCAGCCCGCGCGCCCCGACGCACAGCCGCACGCACGCGCACGCTCCCGCGCGCCCGCGCGCACCGCGCGTCCGGCCCAGCGCGCCCCCGCGCGCACTGCACGCACCCCCCAGCACGCGCGCGCACTGGTCCCCAGCACCGCGCACACTGGTCCCCAGCACAGCACCCAGGCGCATGCCCAGGCGCCCTGCCCAGCACCCAGGCACAGTGCCCAGGCGCCCTGCCCGCGCGCGCGCACGCTCGCGCGCACGCCCGCGCGCGCCAGCACCCGCGCGCACGCCCGCGACCACTCCGCGCGCACCCGCCCACCCGCGCGCGACTACGCGCCCGACTGCGCCCGCCAGCGCCCAGCTCCACCCGCGCGCACGTCCGCGCGCACGCGCGCGCGCGCCCCTGCCAGCTGCTGCGCCTGCTGCCTGTGCTGCTGCTACCAGCCACCTCAACCACCACTCCTCCGGCCACCAATGGCCTCCGACCACCACCACAGCCCTCCGACGACCACCCACCGCCGCCAACCACCTCCCAACCCCAAATCCCACCTCCTAACATCCATCTAAGCATGAAAAAGAGAGGAAAGAGGCTTACCAAGGGGAGAAAGGGAAGTCCGGTTGCTCTCCGCGCACCGAAACCTCTCCCAAAGGGCTTCCAACGCCCGGATCTACTCCCACCTCCGAAATGAGCCAAAACAGAGGAGAAGAGAGGGCGGACGGAGGGGCAAAACTAGCCGGAATTCGGATTTGAAAGCACCGGAGTGTAGATCGGGACCCGATCTACACTTCCTATGCTTTGGGTTTTAAGGTTTGAGGGGTCTAGGGGGCTCAAAAGTGAATAAAGGAGAGAGGGGAGAGAGAAAATCACTTTGGTAGGGATGATGAATAGTAACTCGGGATTTAGCTCTCACTTATATATAGTGCGCGACTTAAAAACCCGGATACGCCCCGGAACTGCGAAATTTTTGGAAACGATGCCGGAATTCGATGAAATTTTCGTGAGAGGCCTAAAATGACACCAGGACACCAAATATGCAGTTAGATTTCCAATCGGAGTCCTCTAGCTCAGGACGATAGCTAACAGTCCAAAAATAAGCGGTTCCGATCGAAAAACCGGTAAAAACCGAAAACTGCCAGAATGCTCCAACGGTTACCAGCAGGCTAAAAGTGACACATATATAACATAGGTCTTATGTCACGAGCTTCAGAAACCTGAACCTGTAGCATCTGGATCCACCACGACACTATCAATGTCACTATTTGACATTGACGTCGACAATTCTAGTGTCGTGGGATTCAGAAACCTAAACCCATAGCATTTGGATCCACAACGACACTATTAGTGTCGATATTTGACATTTAAGTCAACTGGTCTTATGTCGCGGGCTTCAGAAACCTGAACTTGTAGCATCTGGATCCACCATGACACTATCAGTGTCGATATTGGACATTTAAGTCGACCAGTCTTGTGTCACGGGGATCACAGAACTGAATTCATAACATTTTAAACATGTGTGACATTAGTAGTGTCGATAAATAGGATAATCAATGACATCATTTTTGTGGAATGTGATTTATTTAAGAGACTTGAGTGTGTTAAGAAAAATAAAAATAAAAGGGAGGCAATCTATTCAACCACCAAATATCCACCACAACCCATGTATTCTGCTTCAATATCACTTGATAAAAAAAATGAATATGTCCTTGCATTTGTGAAGTAAAAATGCTATATATCTGGGTGTTTCGAAAGGGTCTTTGTTGATGACTATGCTATATATCGACAATGTCACTGTCAATAGTAACAGATTAATTAACATAAACATTTAGTCAACCGTTAACCTGCAGAGCTGAATATAGAAATTTGTCAAGTCACTTTGAAGTATTAATCCAAACATTCACACATTGAGACATTAAAACCTGAAAATACAAATATTATAAAATTCAACCACAAAATCAACATATACTGTCACGCCCCAGGGTGGCCGTCCCCGAGACGTGGTAATAATTGAAATATCAGCTATCAATACCTGAGGTCAATAAAGACTCCAACAACAACACAAGGTGGCAAAGCAAAGATAGTGATAACTGACTGAAAAGCGGAAGCATAATATATAAACAATATCTGTAAACCAAAAACATTATTACAGACTCGAATACACAATCACTGTCCTGTGAGAGCCAAGTCTAGACCAAATAAAATACAACCTGTGCCACATGCACGATTTACAATACATAAAATGACTCTAGGACTGCTGACAGCCTCGCACTCGCCACCCGTCGGAAGAACGCTCCACGCTCATAAGACCACGCCACAGGGAAGCTCCAACTCCACGCCCAACACTGCCCCTGAAAAGAAACAGTCTACGAGGGGTGAGCTACAAGCTCAGTGAGTGGCTGGAAACCAATCACCATAACAGTTCAATACTAAAGCAATTTCCTTTCAAGGAAAACATGGGTGGAACCCATGGATAACACGGTCACGCGGCGGCGCGACCAACCTCACCCTCACCCTCACTCCCGGAGGGAGACTCTTGGGACTTTTGGGGAGAGACCATACCGTTGGTCGAGGAGACCCGGGATTACTGGTCTACACAACACTACTAGATCATCTACATCGGGATAACTGCTAAACGATGTCTTTGAACATCGATACGCAACTGGACCCAACAACTATGGGAACGGACGAACAACGAATGGGTCACGCGGAGACGTGTCTTTACCTCATCCTCATCCTCACTCCCGGAGGGAGACTCTTGGGACTTTTAGAAGAGACTTAGACTGCTCTACACCCTTGGTCCACCGGTAGCCTTTTCCCCTGGTAGTCACTACCTGGTATACTCCCATGATCAGTACGCTTCCGAACGCCTCAGTGGTACCTACGGATGGGAGCCCTCTGTCAGGACAGCTTTTTCAACGCCGGGAAGTTCCTACATCGAATCCAACGAAGGGGAGAACGATTCCACGCTCGCAATATCATTCGTTAGCCCTCTCCCGGGTAGCCTCTACCTGGTACACTCCCATGATCAGTACGCTCCCGAACGCATCGGTGGTACCTACGGATGGGAGCCCTCTGTCAGGACAGCTACAACCCGAGCCTCTTCAACATGGACGACATTGGGAGTAAACATTCCATGTTCGCAAAGCGAACCCAATGGAAAAACAACTACTCTCGATAATCACATATCGATGATAGCGAACACTATTGTACTCCCACACGGTTGCGTCGCTCGGACACAAGGGGGTTGCCTCTGCTCTCACGCAGAAATAATCCCAAGGCACATAACCCAACAGGCGGTTCATATACACGCCTAGCACGGGTGGTAGCTTAATGCCCCAACTACCGGCTTAACAAAACCGATAAGATAATGAATTCTTCTGAATTCCAAATGAGTGCATCGCTCGGATGCACGGGGGCGATTTCATCGCTAGCGCTCTAACTAATAAGGTACAACCCGACAACGGGTCATACCCACGCCTATTCCAGATAGGCCTAATCAGTTTTAACATGCGCATAATTATTACAGGAGAATTCTATCACTGAAGGAACTTGATCTACATGCACAATAACCTATGCTTAACTATAGGGGTTCTCCCTAACATGAGTATATGGCATAAACAACACATCATGCAACATACATACAAGGCAAGGCCTAACTACACATACATATGAGGGCACTAATCGTATAAACATACAAAATATACTCTAACATGCGTTGGATATCACCAACTTAAAAGAAAGGGTCAAGCGCGATCTCGCGCACTAACAGGTGCATGCCAATATTCCAAACGAACCTGAGTCGAGTAGGAAATCGCATCTACTTACTCCGTTCGTTCAGAGGGAGAGGGCGAGAGAGATCATCATCTCATGAAGCTGGTCATAGCTTTGCCCCATTAGCATGGGCGCAACAACTACACCACGCCCTCGAGTCTTATCGCGAGGGAATATTAGGCAGGTGCCCGTTATTAACCCAGACTTAATCATACTGGATATTCCAATTGATATGGTGGGAGTAGTATTACAATACTACCTAAGGCATGCCATATTCTATACATTTATATCCATTACCAAAAATACATGCCCATACTAGAGGGGCTCATGCAACACAATCATTCATACATGAATACAATACATGTATATAAGCCTAGCATGCAAGATATCTACATATTATAGCTTAAGCATGGCCATACTACTTATCTACACAAGTAGTATAGCTAGGGGGCCCCATCGATGCGCGACGCGCGACTACGCGGGTCGAGCGCATCCCGAGAGGGGGGGGGATTGGATCGAACCACTCACCGCAACCCGGGACCTCGCGCATCCCATCCAACGAGATCTGCAAGGTAAGGGCATCAAATTTGGTGAGTAACAACACATTATAACACTTAGAAATTACTAGAAATGCCTAAGACTTAGACATGCACGGATCGAACCACTCACCGCAACCCGGGACCTCGCGCATCCCATCCGACGAGATCTGCAAGGTAAGGGCATCAAATTTGGTGAGTAACAACACATTATAACACTTAGAAATTACTAGAAATGCCTAAGACTTAGACATGCACGCATACGGGCTCGCACGCATGCGAGCACGCGCATACGCATGCATGCCCGAGTGCCCCAGCACCTACCCGAGACCCTGGGCAGCCCCGCGCATGCCCCAGCACGCGCACGCACGCGCACTGGCACCCAGCCGCGCGCCCAGACCCGCCCAGACAACCTGCCCCGCGCGCACGCCCTGCGCGCACTGCGCGCGCTGCCAGCGCACGCGCCCGCCTTCGCCTGCCAGCGCTCCTCTGCGCACGCGCCTGCGCCCGCCCAGCATTCTTTTAACCCCTTTTAACCCCTCCCCCACACTTCTCACTCACCCTAAACCAATTACCTAACATGCATGACTTCCCTACAACCCCCTAAGCCATGAAAACCAAGAAAAGAAGGGGAAGAGCTCACCTAGGGAGGGGGAATGAAAGGGGGAGATTTGGGGGCCCTCGATGCACCCGCGACCACCTCAACCACCACCACCACTACCACCACCTCCACAGCCCTCCTCAGCCTCCTTTGGCTGCAAATCAGGGGGGGGGGGGAAGACATGAGAGGGGGCTTGAGAGAGGAGAAACCACAACAACAACAACACATACACAAAACTCACCTCTTGTTTCCTTCTTCACCTTCACCTTCAATGGATTCTTCCTCCTCCTTCTCCACACACAAAGAGAGGAAAAAAAGAGACCAAGAGAGGGAGAGAAGATGAGATCCACGAGTTGGGAGAGAGGGGGAGAGAGAGAGAGGGCAAAATGGTCATTTCCATGCCCAAATAGTATTTAGGGGTGACCATAAGGGGGGGTGAAGTTAGGTTAGGCTCACCCTCACTCAACCACTTATTTTTGCTTTATTGGGAAGCGTGCGGAGAAGCACCACACACTCGAAAATATCTCACCCACCGAAACCCAGTAACGGCCAAACCCGGATGCGATTCGGAACTGTATTTAAAACGTTACCGGAATTCAATGAAATTTTTATGGGTAGTACTAAACGGTACCAGGACCCATAATATGCAGTTAGATTTTCAATCAGAGTACTCCAACTCCCGCAGGTGGCTAAAAGCCAAAATTTTAGCGACTCCGATCGAAAAAGAAAAAGGCCCTGAATGACCCAGATGTGACCAAGGCTTAACCGAAATGGCTCAAAATGACACAGGCATAACATATACACATTGCAACAACAAAATGCCTAACGTTCTTGCTTTAAAATGTTACTATTTCACCATAGGTTACAAAAAATTGACCTACTGTTTCACCATAGGTTACAAAAAATGCCTAACAGAAAACCATTGATGATTGACCTACTGTTTCACCATAGGTTACAAAAAATTCAACTTCACCCTTTCAGAAAAGGTTCAGAAAACCATTGATGAGGATTGTTTAAGTATTTATCACCCTCTGACTGCGGCGTGCTCAAACGGGTGAGACAAGTTGAGGTGTCGGCATGGGCAGTGGTGTGTTGTCTTCGCAATAGTCAACATTCTGTATGTGCCTTTGTAAAATGCCCGCCGTATGTCTCCCTTGTACGAGTGGATGCAAGTATTGTGCTATCGCGAGACGCTATAATAAAAATTTAGTTCTTTTAAATGTCTAACAATGTAAATTCTAGAACCGAAAATTGAATGAAGGGGATCCATATGTACCCAATCCTCATCTGAACTCATGGGCACTTGGGAAGTACCAATTATTTGACCAAATCTTCTATTCTCAGGGTTCTGTACGATTAAATGGCTTACCTTATGAAACCACTCCATATATTCTGGACCGTCTCCCACGGCCTTTGACACATGGGGCCTCTACAATTCGGAGCTAACACATGGTCCTCCCATTGCTGCATGTGAGTAACATTACCACCAGAGGTCACTTTGTAACTACCAGCAATGCATGATCTTCTTGCCTTTCCTTTTGGTTGAGTTGGCTCTCGCAGGATTGTTTGGATGTGCCCAAGTTGTCGAATGAATCGATTTGGCATGTATGGCTCATAAACCCGACTTCCAACCAAGCATCCTTTGAAGAACTTATATTCTGGCAATGGAGAGCGATCACGCATGGTGCAATACGGATCAAAGTCAACCTATGCAAAAGTAGATCATATGTTCCAAGTCAGTAAGAAAAATACACAATACAACCGAGCTTTTGGAATAACAAGTAAAATGTAAATTTAACAAGTGAATAGGTCATCACCAGCTCTGGGCAAAAAATCAAGTAGTTCTCTTATCATTTTCACATTGTTTTTTTGCAATCCTTGTGAATTTCTACAATTCTTCCATATAGATGCACAAGGGAATCCCTCTTGGATATGATCAACTAGTTCTAGCCTCAGGGGGAGAATATGCTCATACACCCAAGTCTGGAAAATGAGAAACATAATTTTGTAATGCATCATGTATAAATGATTTAGGAGATATGAAAATTAAGACTATGAAATACCTGAAGGACTGTGAGGTAACCGAAAATTTGTTTGCACTTCTCTCTTCATGCAATCCCCAATTGACGATATAAATGGACCAAAGCAGCTGCCCCCCATGCATAATCCTTTACCTTGTCAAGATCCTCAAGATATTGAAGATACTCCACCGAGACCAATGAGCCACTCTTATCAGAGAAAATCGTGCAACCCAATAGATATAGAAGATATCCTCGGACTGCACATTCAATACTATGCAGGGGCATGGTCTTTGTCTTTTTAGCGAGGTGGTCTTTCAACCATGACAATCTAACTGCTTACGTCCTTGTGCGTCTAGTTCATTAACAATGTCTCTTGGATTGATCTGTAGAGTGCGCCGGACTAAATTCACATCTTCCGAGGTTGGAATCGTTGGCCTAGACACCACACGTCCCATTACCGGAATGCCCAATTTGATACACATTGTCCAATGTAATTCCCATCTCTCCGATCGGTAGATGAAAAGTATTCGTCTCTGGGTACTACCTTTCAACCATTGTTGAAATTAAATGACAATTTATGGTTTTGAAACTGTACTGTGCCAATGGTAGTAGGCCACTCTCCCTACTTTTTCAATGACGATGTTGGCTTCATCACCTAGACTCCAACTGTCCAGTAGTATTACAGGCTGTCGACATCTCAATATGGCACGGTCCTGTACAAAAAAAAAAATGAATATGTAATTCTAATTATCATACCGTAAATTAAATATAATTTACTTCACAAATTGTATATACCTTTCCATTCCAAATACGATATGCCAAGTGGTGCCGGTAGTCAACAAGAAGCTCATTATTTACTGGTCCACCAGGAAATGGACCGTTCTTGCTATCTTCATCAATCTCTAAGTCTACTTCCACCTCTACTTCTTCCCTCTGCTCCCCCTCTTCTGTCTCGATTGTAACTTCAACATTTCCAGAACTAGAACCTACGTCCTTAGATCGATTCTTCCTGTTGGAAGCGGTAGGTCGAAGGAGTTTTTTAGGGGTCATACTGCATTGCTTCAAACAAATCAAGAATTAAAGCAATATGGACAGTTGATAAGAAAGAAAAGAAAAGAATTTGAAAGCAAAGGTTTATAAGGCAAATCCCATATCAATATCTAGTTGATAAGAAATGAATGATATATCAATATGGACAGTTCAAATAACAGCTACCATTACATGCAGAAAAAAAAAGGACTACAAGGAAAGCTTTGTAATTGAACTGAAATTGAACAAAGGTCACATAATGTACTACACTACATCAATAAATATTGACTACATTCTCATTCATAATTCCAGATTTGCTAGTATATGAGAACATAGAAACTGAAGACACGAGAGTCAAATAGAGCAAAATAGAATGTCTTAAGATTTTAATATCTTCTTGTTATATATCTTCATGTTATAAAAGAAAATTTCGCATGTAAATATTTCTGTCATTCTCTACTATCTCTTCTTGTTTTTTTTTTTTTTTTTGAGAATCTAACATATTGACTATGGAGTATGGACCCTTATTATTCACACCTCAAGAAAATATTATATAGTCTACATCAAAAAATTTCTTTTTTAATTGTTGAAGGTTTAAACTTTAAATTTAAACACCCATTCAGACATCAGTCACTTACTGGCCGCTATGCGACTTGTAGTTCATCCGCTGTACATGCTCATTACAAATTATTCATTTTATAGATTTGCAATACAGTTATCTAAGTCCCCGAAAATTAGATTATGATGTCTCCTTATAATTTTAGATGCAAGAACCTTTATCTCATGATTTTCTTTTCAAGCATATGTATGCTCGGATGCGTGACTTGGCCACACAGATATTCAAATAAGAACAGATGATGATGGACCTGATCAGCATACCAGTAGTCCTCAAAATAGACCACAACAGAGCTGAAATTAGGTACACATGAGAATGCTTGGAGCAGGACTGAAATGTAGAATAAAAAGGGGAAAAAATATAGAAAAATAGAAATTATGGGAGATGAAGAATGAAATTAATTAATCTATGTAAACTCCAAGATACAGAGGCACAGATGAAATATCTTCAGGACCAGAGAAAAACAAAAAACAGAAAAAAAAACAAACAAACAAACAGAAGGAAAGAGCTCTAAACAGCCTCGTTTCACCATACAACAAATCCTCCTTTCAAAAACATACTCTTTCAGACCCAATACAAAAAATGAACCCCCCCCCCCCCCCAAAAAAAAAAAACCCTCTTTTGGTTTCCTCTGTCCTTATTTCTCTCTACTGTATAAACTTAGCACTTGAATAGTTTCTTGCCATGTAAATTAGCAGTTACATCGTGTATGAGAAAATAGAAGAACATAAGGAGTTCAATTTACCTTGGGAAATCTAATTGCCTTACCCATTGGCCAAATAGGTTATTTATTTAATGAAACGCAACAGCATGTTACCACTCACCTAATTAACCTGTTTTGGGTTAGATAGCAATTTTACCACTCCAATCTACTTTCCTGTATACTTCACCTAATAGGCCACTCTCTATCAAACACGGGGAAGCTAGAGCAAAGTCATAGGAAGTTCAGAAATACATATTGCTTCTGTATAATTCCCAGTTTCTGTCTTTTCTTTGTTTTTTACCAATTTCAGAGTGCCCACCTGATATAGACAATACATGATGATGGACGTTATGTGTCATATACTCATACAAAGGGAAGGAGACATTACCATGCGCACAGGTTGCCCCCTTCACTTGACTTGTAGGCCTCCATACCAGGCTTCTTCAGAGTACAGAGAACCTTAAATGACTGGGCATCATCACTATGGCATCACTGGTTCAAATTAAACTCAGAATAGAAGTTTGCATGACAATGAAATGCTGTGGCAAGTATAAAATCAGTGGTAATGGGCCGTGTTAAGCATTCTTATTTAGTTAATTTCCACAAATAACACATGATTTTAGAATTGGGTTGACATTAGGTTAACAATAAGTCATAAATTTAGGTTCATGCATGATGTGGGACCCTAGACTCTAGAGGCACTTCTTGGGGCAATGACAATGTGCTTGATTGGGCTAACAGGATAATAGACAGAGTCAAAATAATTCTTTAGCTAATGATTTATAAAATCCTCACCTGGAACTTTGTACTCCTAAAGGTTCACCAAGACATGGTGGATGCAATGCTTCTATTTTCTTGAGTTCAATCTAGAAATGTAGCTACACATATTGGATATACCTAGGAGAAAAATGCAGTGGAAAAACTAATAGAAGAATATTACACTGTTCCAATCAATACCCTGAATTCTCTGAATTGAGATGAAACTGATTCTTTTATAACCATGACATTTCTCTCAATCGTGTGAATTATGCTTCCAACTCATAATCACCATATCCTGAGTGTAGTTAAGAAACCGAAGACAATAAGTGGAGCATTATCAAAGAGATTAGCAGTGTTGCAATTCATTTGAAGGTCAATTTGAGAATGTCCACACCAACAGTCTTTCCACTTGCCCTGATTAGTATCCACAGAACATCAGGCAAGATAATATACCAATGTTTTAAATATCGATTTAATCGATATATCGATTGGTTGAAATTTTTTTTTTTTTTTTGAAAAAATAGAAAAAAATTTAAAAAAAAGCAAAAAAATGATAAAAAATTGTGGAAAATAATGAAAATGAATAAGAATAATTTCATATGAAGATATTAATAATTTTACAATGGTTTTGGTTTGAAATAAAAATGCATAACTAATTCATTACAACATAAAACTATAGAAGTGAAGAAATTTCATAAAAATAGATAATCCATTGCATTGGTTACAAAATCCCCTCCCTGGATTCCACCTAATAGTGTGCCATAACCATAAGAGGTGCCACCACCATCATTGCCGCCGTGTCCACCGTTGTTGTCATCCGAATTTGTGTCTTCTTCTTGAATTTCATTATCCACATCTCTTGTTTCATTTGATTATTCAACTCCTTCTTGGCCTTGAAATTGTGTTGCGGGGATGACTTCGTCTTCTTCATCATCGTCGTCATCCTCATCTTCAGGCTCCTCAATGATTGGCCGTTTTCCACGTCGTCTTGCACCTTCAGATTGTTGAGTCTGCTGCGTGGATCGTCTCGGGCGTTGATGTTCTATGGTGTCGCCGTATGCTTGATGCTCCACTTGAGACCATGTCAAGTCTTCACCTTGGAATACTGGGCCGTCGACATCCATAATCAACTCGTCGTCTTCCAATGAATCCAAATTGATTGGATCTTCATGTGCTGGGTTACGTAGAAGATTTAGGAAACGCTCATGCAATTTTTTATTGTATTGCACGAACACCAAATCATTCAACTTCTTTTGCTTCAACCGATTCCTCTTCTTGGTGTGTAACTGTTAAAAGCAAGAAAATTAAAGTGAGATATTATAAAGTAGATAAATTTTAAAAATTGTACTTCATAAATTTGTAAAGACAACTCACATTTTCAAATGCGCTCTAGTTTCTCTCATAACCGGAAGATGAACAAGTGAGTCCAAGAATTTTGATGGCGACCTTCCTCAACTCTGGTACCTCGCCCCCGTATTTATTCCACCAATTGACTGGGATTGTGTTGTCCCTTGCTCTCACGATGGTTCCCCAACTGAACGGTCCACTTTCCTGTAAATAATAATCCAGTTGTTTTTGTAATCTGTCTTGCACCTCTGGATCTGGCTTCATCTTCGCCATTGCCTACACACAACGAAGCATATGTGTTTGGACTACCGCGTCCCGGTCCGCTCTCTTAAACCATACTCTGGGGTTAAGGACAAATCCTGCATGGTAAAGATCAGACGACATCTGACGACTCCATCTTCCTTCAATTACCTCAATAACAAGACCATATTGTAGTGGTCTGTACTGATAGTTTTCCTTAATTTTTTCTTTGGCCCTATCCATTGCATTGTATAAGTAACCCTTAGAGGGTTTTTCATCTCCATCAACTAATCTCAAGACATGGAGTCCATAGAGGGTTTTTTCTTACAACTCCATCTTCCTTCGATTACCTCAATAACAGCCATATTGCAGTGGTCTGTACTGATAGTTTTCCTTAATTTTTTCTTTGGCCCTATCCATTGCATTGTATAAGTAGCCCATAGAGGGTTTTTCATCTCCATCAACTAATCTCAAGACATGGAACAGAGGAATTCCAGCGTGAAGGGCTCGTTGTACACCTTTCCAGAATTGAACAGAAAGAATAGTTCTTTCTGTTTGTTTTTTAGTCTAAGGTTACACCACTTGCTCTTCGTCCATTCATCTGCTACCATGAGTGTCCTAAGTGCATTCTTATGTTCCCAAAGTGATTGCAAAGTTAAGAATGATGTGGCAAATCTAGTGGGTCCTGGCCTAACAATATCTCCATTGCAAAACAATCTCATGCAGTGCAATAATTGTGTGTGTGCATAAATGAAAACAGTGATTCTTCTAGCTAAACTAATAGTTCTAATATGCATCTTTCCAATGTCTTCCAAAATTAAATCAATACAATGTGCAGCACATGGTGTCCAAAATATTGTGGGGTGCCTCTCTATCACTAATTCACATGCAGCTTTATAATTAGCAGCGTTATCAGTTACAATTTGAACAACATTTTCTTTTCCAATAATATTTTCAATAACATCATTTATTTCTTTAAACAAATATATTGCAGTGTGTGAATGTGCAGATGCATCAATGGATTTCAAAAACATGGTTCCTTTTGGAGAATTAGCTAAAAAGTTAATTAATGATCTTTGTCTTCTGTCAGTCCATCCATCACACATTAATGTACATAAGTTTTCCAATGTCCTTTATGTATCTTTAAAATCTTATGAGCTTCTCTACCTTTTCCTGCAAACATGTTTCACTTATCTCATGCATTGATGGTGGGGCTAAACCAGACCCAAATCTACCTATTGCTTCTAATGCAACATGAAAAGAACGTGAAGTTAATGCATGAAAAGATACACCTGCAGTGATTGCCCATCTAGCTATCTTTTGAATTGCATTTTTCCTTTCTTCTTTTTTTAATCTATTTTCTAAAGTTGTTTGTTGTCCAGGGCCTCCTCTTAATCTTTGATCAACTACATCTTCAACATTACCTCTACAAAATAAATCCATAGGACCTCTAGTGTTTTTCCTTCTTTGTTTGGATGGAGGAGGCCTTGAACTAGGACCACCAATTTCTATTACATCATCATCACCTACATGTGGTTGTTGATCTCCTATGTCTCTAGCAAAATCTTCAGAATAAAATGAACCTCTTCTACATTTACTCTCAGATTTTTTATTCATGAATTCTTCTATTTCTTTTCTAATTTCTGGTGTTGTTCTAGGGCAAGGTTTAGCATTAGCTCCTGGTGAATGCAATATGTGTTCTTTGAGTCTGGTTATGCCACCACTACATAGATGTGAGCAAAGTAAACATTTGACTATATGTTTTTCAGTAGCACTTTTATATTCACCATATTTCCATGCAGGGTCTTTTGTATTAGCCGGTCTTAGATTAGATGAACTACCAGAAGAAGACATTTAAAAAAAAAAGATTTTTTAGGTTTCAAAAAATTAAATATTAATTATTTAATTAAGTGGATGATGCTACTTTAACTACTTTCTAAAAAACCTCTACTAAGTGCAAAGAATAAATACCTCTAAAAATAGGAGAAAAATTGAAAGAGGAGTAGTTTTCCTCCAAAAGCCTTCAAAGTCTCCACCAAAAGCCTCCAAGAACTCCACCAAAGTCCTCCAAGTAGTCCACCAATATCTCCACCAAGATAGGAATTTTTTGGATTTTTGATGGATTTTTGGATTTTTTTTTGTGGATTTTTTGTTTCTTTTGGGATTGAGGGATCTTGGAAAAAAATTGTTTGCTAAAAGAGAGAGTAGAGATTGTATGAGAGATTGAGAGTGATTGAATGGTAGAGAAGAAGTGTATTGAGTTGTTGTTGTGAGAATGGGGGTTTGGGAGAGTATTTATAGGATTGGGGAAACAAGGACAAAAAAAAAAAAAAAATTGATGGGGGGGTTTATTTGAATAAACCCCCCAAACGGCTATATAGCCGTTGGGGCTCCAATGGCTTCAATTTTTTTAAAAAAAAACTAAAATACGCAATCGGGTCAGGCTGGCCACCCGACCCGACTAGTCGATATATTGACGATATATCGACGATATAGTGCTGACGTCAGCATGATTTTGATAAATCTTCGCGAATCCCCCGCGAATTAGCGTTTTCGTCGGCAAAAACGATATATCAGTCGATATATCGATCGCGATTTAAAACACTGTAATATACAACCATTAAGTTGCGCACAAGACCTCATGATCATCAATAGGCATAGAGATCTATTTACTTAGTTTATCTCTGTAGTTTTCTTTTACTTGTTGAAATTCAAAATAGAGCAATTCAAATGACAGAAATGGATGTGAGAGGACACAGTCAGTGACCCATCCCATGAGAACTTTCTCTCGTTTGTTTAGTCCTTTTTCTATACTTCTTGCATAAATGCTAACAATCCTAGATTTTTGCATAGCTAAATCCAAATTTTGGTTCTGCGAAAGAAGAAATTCTCTTTTCAATCTATAATTTGAGATAAATTCATAACTATATACAAAACAAATACGAAAAATAGGAAACAACAAACAAGAAAAGCAGGGGAAAAATCAATATCTAACATATGGTTTGTCAGAGAGATCTGCCTATATAGAATGATTAATCCATTCAACCCCTAGAAGGAACCATCAAGCCTTTACTATCTGTAGAATGCAGTGCACAGTGCATGAAAAATAAAAGAAGATTTATATCTCAAAAAAAAAAAATTCCACACATTTTAACGTACATATAAGAATGGCATTCAACAAAACCAAACAAACAACATGCACATATCAAAAAAAAAATCCACAATTTCAATCACACAAAACCCTATTCACCAAGACATAAAAAAATACATGGACGCAGCAAAAAAAAAGACATATCATCACCCTATTCTTCTCCTTTTTCGCAAAATCTTTCTCTCACCCTAAATCAAAAAAATCCTCTCCAAAACAATGGATTTTTAAACATAAAACCATCAACAACAAAATCGGCTCCAACAATACCTTGGGATCGTCGACGTTGAAGGTCTGCACAGAGAGGATGATGACGGCGAGCAATAGAGCGAGAGCAGATGACGAGGGGGGGGGGGTCCACGGTGAGAGGGGTGAGAGATTTAGGGTTTCTTAGTTTTGAGAGGGGTTTTGCTATTTCATATCAGCTGCATTTTGAAAGGGTTGGGTTGGTGGTGTGCATTGAAAATTAGGTGCCCCAATTATATAAGGGGGATGTTTAAAGAATTTCAAGGTTAAGTGATAGGTGTGTAAAAAAAGGGGTGTGCACCCCAATTTGAGGGGTGCAATGAGAGGCACCCTAGATTTATTTATGTTCCGAGTCGGGTTGATCAAACTGAAAAAACTTGACTATACTCTCGTGCTTGTGATAGCCCTTCCACACAATTTATCTTTGTTTTCTATGTAAACAACAATGTTTGATCTACATGTTATATTGCTTATTTTTTGGTGAAACCTAAAGTTCATTTTATGAAAGATTCCACTTCTTAGTATTCGTACAAAAGAGACAGAGAAGAGAGATAAGATAATAAGGCTCGAAGACTTCATTGTGTACAGTTCGGGTTTGTCTTCTCTTGTACGTGTATTTGACTTTGGATTTGCAACTACTCTTGGCAGTGTTTGATTGCGCGATTGCGCAGCTTTTGCGATTGCAGAAAGTTAGTTTTGCAATCGTACAACCAAACAGTTTTGTAATCGCAGCTTCTTGCAAACAGATTTCAGGCAAATAATGCCTAAAAGCTACGATTTCAGAAAGCTAGGGAGAGACATCTTCTTGCAGAATCAATTTTAAACTCCGCGATTGCAGAAAATCAATTTTGCAATTGCGTTACCAAACGCTACCTGAGTGAGTGGAGTTTAGGTTATCCAGACGTTGAGTGTCTGAACAGAAACAGCACGAGTGGGTCTTTAGTCTCTGGCTCTTCGAAATAAGAGTGTTGTTACACTTAACTCATTTTATAGTAGTTTTTTTTTTTCAAGTTCTATTTATAGTTACATATATCTCGTTAGCTATTTACATTTCCTGTAACAAAACATATTTTTTATTTTTTTATAATGTATATACTTCATTAAATATTTTTTACACATTTTATAAATAAGATTATATAATTCGATGGATTATATACTCTATTTTTATGAAAGTACGTGAAACTTCATTGCTGAAGCTGATATGCATGACATTTAATATCGAGATCAACCATAATAATCACTTAAATCAGTTCTAAAGCTGGGAATGAAGGACAATGAGAACCACCTAGAGAGGCAAACACCACCCCTGTAGACTGCTGGCGTGGCTCCATATTAGATGTGATAAACTATAATTATTTGTTGATAACTTTTTATAATTTCTTGTATTTATCTCTATAAATTAAAATCATCAACACTGTTAAGTGTGTGGGGAGATTTTTATGCTGTAATATGGTATCAGAGCACTACTAGATTCTTATCACATGGTATCAGAGCACTACTAGATTCTTATCACATGGCTCTTCAAGGAGCCACTCCCCAACACCCCCCCCCCCCCCAAAAAAAAAAATCCAATTCAGACTCGTGGAAACAATTCCAACTTAACATAAAACTCTTTTCTTCTCACTTTTTTTTTTCATTTAACTTAGATATCTCTCTCTAAGAAACTTATTCATCTTTTCTTCATAGAAGTCTCTCTCCAAAACGAAACCATTGTAATGTTCTCTTCCTACTCTCCTTTGACACAACTCTCTCTCTCTCTAAATTAAAAAAAAGTTCTCTTCTTTCTAATCGCTCCCATCTTGTCCCACCACATAAATATCTCTATAAAAAAAATCTTCATCATCTTCTCTTCTATTGTTATATCTCTTGCCACCCTCTTCACATCTACATATCGTTTTCTCTCTCTAACAAAAAAAAAATAGTGTTCAAAATCAAAATTGTGATACAACAACCTAGGAGCAACATATCTTTGTGTCACTATACTTCCGTGCTTGAAGCAAGCGTGTGGTGATTGATTATCACTGTATTTGTGATCAAGTATCCAATGGCCATTTTCATGTTAAATTCATTTCAAGAAAAGATCAACCAGGAAATATTACGTCAAATTCTCAACAGCATCAATTTATTAAAGATAAGTTGAAAGTTGAAAAACCCTCAACTCGAGAGGACGTATTAAATGTGATAAACTATAACTATTTTAACTACTTATAACTCCTTGTAACTCCTTATAACTTACTGTAACTCTTTGTAATTTCTTGTATTCATCTCTATAAATTGAGATCTTCAACACTATTAAGTGTGCGGGGAGATTTATGTTGTAATACTCCATGTAGACTGTCAGCAGTGAGGGACAATTCCTTGCAAAACTCCTTGCTCATTATAAATTTGTCCAGTGTCATAAATAGGTTTATACTGAATGCTGACATATCATCTTATTTTAATGAATGATTAGAACTCCTTTCCCTTGCAATGTGGTGGATTGCACGCATGGATTGTTACTTGTAAACAACTTTTTTGATATCTTTTTACTTGTAGTATTTATATATCTTAAAATACTCTTCTTGACGTTTATTTTCATTCTCCTACTACTGAAACACCCATGTATACGCGTTTAGAATCCTTCATTCCTCTACATAAAATTCTTCTAAAAAAAGTCACAAAACTGCCCTAAGTTTGCAGGCAAACATATGGAACCCTGGAACATCCCTGTATATTGCCATTCAAGACACAAGCAAGCAGGAAAGCTACAGTACCAGAGAGAGCATTAATTGATGATATGGGTGTCTTTTGGGGTAGGTTTGGCCTACTGTATGCATGAATCACTCGGCAAATAATGTCAATGCAAGATCATGACCCTCTGGGTTTGACATACTATAAAAACATGTAGAAATACCGAATTTCAAACTATTTATCCTGATTTTGAAGGGAGTCTTGATTGCAATAGAGATTGTAAGGATGTACATGAGAACTACAAAACTACGGTTCTTATGCACTGAAATAATTATAAAACGGTCAACTATTCCTTGGCAGAAACCAATGTTCAGGGTCCGAATCAAGAGAATTGGTGAACATGGTCTTCAAATTTGATAAAACAATTCATGTAACCACTAACATCAAGGCCCTACTAAATTCTTATTAGAAATTAAATCTTGACACGTAATTGTGTAAGCAGAGAGTCCATGTAACTGCTGTGTGAAATCACCCATCTATCTTATTTGTTATCCGACTGCTGACTCCAGAGATTGAATGCACAAAATAACCTGATACAACATGCAATAAGGATCTTCAATAACTAGCCATTGAAAAAAAGAGTCTTTATTTTCAATTAATCAACTCTTAAAATTGGACTGACCCAATGTATGAGTTTTGTTTTCAGCACGCAAAGCAAATGATCATATGTATGTTGTACGGATTCTATTTCGAATTATTCAGGCAAGTTACTGGAACATGTTTGAAAAAAGAAAGAAGGCAAATTAGTAAAACAAGGAGTAATTTTGTATTTAAGCAATAAATGATCTGTATGTGCACAAGAAGTTAGACATAGGGCCCGTTTGGATCCACTGTGGAGCGCATTATACGGCCAACGTTGGGCCAAAATTCCACTGCGGATCCAAACATGATGTGCGAGGTGGGAGTTTTGGATGCATTTCATGTGTTTTATGTGCAAATCGGCCCACGTTTGAGAAGCACCCAAAAGAATGCTTCTCAAACACGGGGTATCAACCCCTCTCTTTTCCAGACGCACAGGTTCCCACTGCACTCCCAAATGCACCCATAGAATAAATCAATTTATGAAGAGTCAAGAAACTCACACCATAGTACAAATGGAACATTGTGGTCCCTAGGTTTACCAAGCTGAGAAAAGATGTCTTCAGCTGCCCTTGATATGAACCGCCAGACTATAAAAAAAATTCAATGTGAACATAAGCTACAAATGAACTCTGATTTGTATGTTTCTTAAGCCACAAATTAACAAAAGAATGCCAGTGAATGAGAGAGCACAAAAATGTGAGCTGTCCCAAGGGCTGTTATATCAAACCTATCCATTGCTTTTCATATCTTAAGTTTCATCTGAGTTGGTAAAGTTCAAAATTTCTGACACATCTTTAGCCAAAGTGAACATCACGATCCAGTTTAATCAAGTCGCTATTTCTTTTTCAACTAAAGGGATGTTTTAAAATGTTGATCGCTCTACAAGAAACATTTT